>VYZQ01048245.1:0-38090 GCA_013400655.1 Mystacornis crossleyi | reverse complement strand
CCAGCCCCTGTGCCAGCCCCAGTCCCTAGCTGGCTGTTCCTGGCCCAGGGAGCTGCAGGTCACTGACTCTGGCCTCTATACTGAGACAGGAGCAGAAAAATCCCTCCCAAGTGCTCCATGCTGCCAAGTCACAGTGTCTTAGAAAATTAAGTCCCTCTTAACAAGGTGTTTGTTTCTCACTATGTAGTTAGGCTAATGCAAAGAATATAAAATTGAATCTGATTCTACTAAAAGGAACTTACAAACAGAGTCAGGAAGGCAGAGATGAAGGTTATACCATAGCCAGAGCCTTCTCTCCAACATTCGTAAGGATTTAGGAATTAGTTTATTCCTAGTCCAGGTGAGGACTCTGTTCACATCTGAGCAGTCTGCACCAGTCTGCTGTACCTGATGTTCACAGGTGGTTTTATTTTCCTTTACAGGGAAAATCTGTGGGATCTACAGTCCAGACCAAGGCTGGAATCCAGTGATCTGCTGGCTAACAGGGCTCGTGCACACATTGACTAGAAGCCACTGGGATCAACTCGGAACACCAACACTTGCCTCTACAAGGAACCACATATCCCAGAAGCATTCCCTTACTTTTCTATTTTCCAGTAATCCCACACTGAGGAAATAACATAAGGACATTGTAATAAATTAACTGTTTTGAACACCAGGGAAGGAGAGAGGACACATTTTACAGCAATAGAGGTATTTTTGACATTTTCATTAATATTTCCTATGAAAAAAACCATAGCTCTTCAGCTTTGCAAAACAAGGGAGGCTTAAGCTCTGCCATCAGCGTTTTCCTATAAAAATAAAGTTTTGTGTTTACTTGGGTTCTACAACTAAGCTGAGTAGAAAGGAGAAGGCTCTGACAAATACATCTGCTGTTTTATGGCCCCTCCCTCTGGAGACACCGGCCAGAGGCATTCAGCTGGCTCTCTAAGTCCCTTCTGCAGACAAGCTCGAGCTCTGCTGAGTCTAGGGCTTCTTTACAGGACACCTCTGGACTTGGCAGGGCCCGTGCTTCCCAGGAACAACCTGCTGTCATATTCCACTGTACAGTTTGCATTAGGTATGTTTTCTTCATCAAGCTGAAAAGTGAGTCCCCAAATGTGAGATTTCTGCCCCGCCAGTAATGGAGAGGGCTTGCAGGAGCTGCAGTCACGTCTTTGCTCCAACTTCTTACAGGAAGTCTAACTCGAGGGCTTGGTGAAGGGACACGAGGTCAGCGTGATTTGTGATCCTCCAGAACGGCATGTTGTGCTGTAACAGAGGACAGTCGGGTTTATGCAGGGATTTTCAGCTGAGCTGGAAGCACGCTGGGTAGAGCTGCAGGGCTGTGCAGTGTGGTGGCTCTGAGCACACCACGCTCAGGATGGACCTTGGCCACACACACATCCGTATCTGGAACCCATCTTACGTGCACATCTGTGTGTGACAGGCACCAGCACTGACTGCAGCTGCTCGTCATGGAAACCTTGGCTGTGGGCTGCTGCTGCAGCCAGGAATGCCTGTCCAGGGCCCCCAGGAAACCTGCACAGGCAGCAGCTCTGGCACACGGCAGAACGTGCGAAGCCTATAGAGTCAAGGTCCTGACAGTCATCTTTGCACTTCACTGCCAATTAGCACAACTGAACAACCCGTCCAGGCCTGTCCAAATCAATCAAACCCTTTGCCCCTTGTTTATAACCCAGCCTAATGGCAGATGCTGTATTGACCTGCTGCTGTTCCTGCACCCCCTCTGTGCTCCTGAGAAACTGCATTATCCTGACAGTCACAGGCTATGATCAGGATATAGAACCATAGAATCATCAAGGGTGGAAGGGACCTCCAAGATCACTGAGTCCAACCTTTCAACATGCTATGTCCAACATGCTACACTAAGACACTGCTGACAGGGACGGTGTTATATGCAATCCTAAATAGTAAAAAAGAAACTTTTAACACCCTGGAGCCAGAAAACTGCCCATCTTAGCACAACGGAAGATCTCTTGCATCACAGGCAAACTTTGCTCCTGGCTGCCCTGGCCTGAAGAGCTCAGCCTTGGAACAAGAGTCCTTGTAGTCAAAGCCTGCCAGCAACTTCCCTCTGCATTGCTGCACCTCTGCAGTCAGACCCACCTGCTTGGCTGCGACCTCCTCATCACGCCCATCTCCAATCACCACGTAAGTGACCTTCTTTCCAAACCGTGACACGATCCTCTCGAAGCAGCTCTCTTTACCTGCCAAAGACAATCCTCCTGTAAGGAGCCTCAGGCAGAGAGAAATAGAGCCTGAACAGGTCCCTTCCTCCCACTACAGAAACACTTCTTGTCTCACTAAGCAGGGGTAGCATCTAGTTCAGCTCCCGAGGCCAGAAGCCTCGACCAGCTGGACCACAGCACGGGGTTCCTCAGCTGCAGAAATGGCATTTTCCCATATAAATATCCCACCTAATCCTCAGAAGATGCCATAGTGCCAAAGACTTGGCACAACCCCTTACCTATTTTTGTAGCACTATAAATATTTTCGATGGGAAACACCTCGCCCAATCCATACAGGAGAACTTTGGCAAGAGCTGGCATCAGTTGGGTGGTTGTGATCAGGATGTTCTCACAGTTTTTTCTAAAAGAAGAAAAACACTTGTAACAACACATCTACAGGCAGCAGTGCCAGGACTGCTCCAGGCAGTCTGATCAGCTTCCCCAGGTGCCACGTGCTTTGCTGTCCTGCTTTCAAGAGGCATTTTAGGACAAGGTTTCACAATTTTTGCTCGTTTGCTTCTGGCAGAATTCTCTGTCAGAAAAACCATTTGGTGAGCATGGGATCTGATCTTCCTAACTAGAGGTGTTGCAGCAGAGAAACAGGGGTGGAGTTCTTGCCCTCAGTCACTTGTTCTCTCGGTGCCCGTGCCGAACAGCAGCAGTGTGATGGGGACAGTGCCCAGCACAGCACTGCACGCGAACCCGAGGCCAAGAAGGGGCTGAGAAAGCCTCGCACGCACTTCCAGGTTCCATACCTGGACTGGATGAGCAGCAGGGATTTTAACGCAGTTTCCAGCCAAGAATCTGTCAGCACTTCTATGTCGGTCCTCAGTCGCTGCAGAGCTTCCCTCTTCTGTGGACTTAGCAGGCCTGGAAGGTAAGGAACACATGTTTGCCTGGCAAGTCTGACACAGGAAGAGCCGTCCCCCAGTGCACCAGCTGTCTGCTCTGCAATAAATAACAGAACGGAATGCCTCTGGAAGCTGGACTGTCTGTCTCACAGCAGCGAAAGAAACCAGCTCCCAGTGACATGAATGAGCCCAGACATCCATCCAGGAGTCCGACCGTGGAGAACTGGGCAGACACTTTTGTGCAATTATTTCAATTCTCAGGACACAGGCAATCAAAGGCACTACTCTCATACAAAGCACTCACAGTAGCAGGAGTCCAAGGCCACAGAGCAGGGGAAGGAACTCCTACAATCACTCTCTCTACCTTTCTGCTTTCCAAGGACCCTTTCCACTTTAAGCCCTTTTACATTATCTTTTTTTAAACCATCCCTCCTTCCTTTATTCCCATGTTTGTAATCTCTTTAGATATTTTCTTCAAGTCTCTGGTTTTGAATTAAAAGTGGACAGAAGTGGAGCCCATTTCTGCTCCTGACAGTAAACACAGCAAAAAAGGAGCACGTGGAGCCTGCACATCTCTCCAATTTCCATCCATGACGTACGAGCCCCCCTCACTCCAGCCTTCTGTTACACCAGTCCTCTGCAGTGAGGCCACGGAGGGACCCACAGCAGGCTGCACTGACAGCTACTTCATCATATGGCTTTCCACAGGTCCTGAAAAACTCTGCATCCAGGACTCCCATGTGCAAAATACAAAATCATGGTCTGATCCCTAAAGAAACCCGGTAACTGCAGCACACCGAATTGCAGACCTATACTAGCAGATTTTAAATGCTGAAAGTTGTAGCTTTGAACACCTGGTTTTTAGAAAATATGTCCAAAAAAACCACCTATCAAGGTTTTTGCATAAGCAAAGGGTACCCAAACCCACAACCCACCAGGCCAAGTCACCCTACCAGGTGAGCTGCTTCAGCAGCATCCCTTTTCCAGCGGTGGCAATGCCAAGATTCAGACTAAACAGAAAATTCACCTCCATTTTCTCACTATGGTTTGCATGATTATGACTGCTTTGGAGTTGAAAGGGAAGCAAAACTGGAAGGCTTTAAGTGACTTTGTGAAGAGAGAGCAGAGAAGCCATGTCAGACTGTGGGCCTGACAGCCCAGGGGTGACCACTGTATCTCCTGACAATGGCACGACCAAAGGCAGACTTTGTGCAGACATGAATGAGACCTCCTGAGCAGCAGGGATAATGAGTCATTCAGGCCACTGCTTAGCAGAGTGCCAGACAGCCTTTCATACCAGATTAGCAAAGGGATACTATCTGCACCAAAACTTTTGCCTCTAGGACTGAGTGACCATCCTTATCGCCACGACAAATCACTGCACTGGCACACTGCTCAGTTTTGGAAGACGTACCCTCCTAGATCCCATGGAAATTTGATCCCAGTTAGCACTAGGAGAATGGTTTACTTCTCATGTCCACACATCAGGAAAGCCAAAGCTCTGAGGAAGGATGGACTGGCCCCACAAGCTCTGTTCAGTGCTCAGACCTCGGTGCAGGTGACCACTCACCTCCAACGTTAGTTTTGTATTTGTTGTAGATCTCGCGTACCCTGCGGTAGCGGAAGGCCAGTTTCCTCATCCAGTCCACTCCTTGCACACCCACTGAGGAGCTGTGGTTTGCGTTGCTTCCCGAGCCACTGAACCCATCCGTGGAGAAGTTGTAGTTGCTGTTCCAGGAAAGCAGATGTGTTAGGTGTGCCACAGCAGCTGAACCACTGCAGCATTTCTGGCAGGGCTGCTGATGGCAGCGCTGACAGCAGCTGGAAAACACTTTGGAGAGGAGCTGCACAAGCACCGCAGCACCTGGAGAGCAGAGCCCAGCTCCTGTGGGAATGCATGCTGACATCCAACTACAGCTGCTGCTCTGAACTGCTGCACAGATACAACTCCTTTCCCATCCTCCACTACAAAACCTCCCTTTGCTCTTTGGCTCTTCATTCCTCTGCCATATGGAGCAACCTTCCCACTGACCCCTTCCTCATCCTGCAGCAATAAACCCCAGCATGTCTTCCAAACACAACATCCATGCCTTTCCATCACAACTGCAGCTCCACAAGCAGATGAGCTGCTTCAGCAGCTTATGACTGCAGGAAGCAAGTCCTGCTTCACCACTTTCCCAGTATTTCTTTCTCCCTGACAGACCTTTCTCAGATTTTTTCATGAGCCAGTTCAGCTCAGTACAAAACCTATCTCACCCTGTTTGACAGTGAGCACCATAAGCTCTCAGGGATGCAAACTACAGGGGGACTTTCAAAGATCAAGATCATGGAATCACAGGATGACTTAAGTTGGATAGAATCTTCAAGATCATCTCATTCTAAATCTCTGCCATAGGCAGGGACTTTTTCCACTGGATCAGCCCTGCCATAGGCAGGGACTTTTTCCACTGGATCAGATTACTAATCTAATGATGTCATGAGATCTGAAGTGTTGGTTCTCCATGCCTCACTTGTCCTTGAGCACAGAGTCAGCATTCAACAGTGGACAATATAATTCACAATATAATTTCAAAACTCTTAGTGCTTTGTAGGTCTTCAAAGAAATGCCCCCCAGCAAACTAAGACTTTGCCAGGTTCATCCCCTGCACAATGCTGACCTCCATCCCGTAACCCCATCTGCATTTGAGGTCTTCACAAAACCTGATTACATCAGTAAAATACTTCCTGCATTCATCAGTACAACACCTTAGATCTTGGCCATTGTCATCAGACGCCACATCTTCTATGTGTACCTGGTCACACTCCTGTTAAAGACAAAAAAAAACCCAAAATAAAGTCATGTTGTGGTAATCCAGAAACACACTGAAATTTGCAGATTAAAGAATTTGTGATAGAAACCAATCCATTCACACTTCCCAATAGCACCAAGCCATGCCACAGTGCCTCCACAAACCCACAGAGCTTCCACTAGCTCCTCTGCCAGTACTGGGTTTTAGTTCCCAGCCCCTAGAGGTCCTTGCCCAGCCTGGGATCTGAAGTACCAGACAGGACTGAAAAAAAGCACATTTCTATGGCATTTTGAGTTGTCTGCAAAAAAAGAACTTCAACACTCACTGAATAGATTGGACTCAAAGCTCACTTGTCACTTGAAACCCTTCTGCCATTCCAAAAAAAAGCAAACAAACCAAAACAAAATTACCCCAAAAGCACATTATCTGGTCAAGCATTGCTATTCCATTTTTTCAACATGGGTCAATAGAGCCACAGCAGCGTGGTGGCACTGCCATAGCTCTGGTGCTTAGTGCAGCTGATTTAACTCACTGAACACCTACAGCAGTACGTGTTGTGGTTGAGCACACAGCTAACACATTAGTGACGTCCCTTCCAGCACAAGAGACTATTTAGCATTTTCATTTGGTTTTTATTGCTTTTTTCCCTGAAGCAGGGAGGTAAATCATTGCCCCTTTGCAAAGTTCACTGCTGCCAGTAGTCACAATCACAATGGAAATACCATTTAAGTCTCTGTTTGCATCAACAAAACCATCTTGTTCTTCCACAATGTGCATCAGTGATACACCTACAACTAACTGGTCCCTGTTCACATTCAGCCTTCCTAAGCCTTAAACTAGTGCTGTCAATTCTGAAAATTACACTGAGCGGAGTTCCATCAAAGACAACACAAAAGAAAAAGGGAGGGTGTTGTGCGTCCTCCATGGGTACGGCCTACTTGTCTATGCAGCATGTCCTTCAAAGCTGTTCCACAGCCAAAGCCATCTCCTGTATTCTGTCCTTGACTTAGTCACAGCCCTTGAGAACAGACATCCTCAAGACTGCCTTTTCCTCACACCTCTGGTCTCCACTTCAAAAGAGTATTCATGGAAGCAAAGTGCTCAGCAGGCCAGAAATGCAAATACAGGATGGATCAGACATCACTCTTTTTATTTGTATGGGTTCAAGCAGAAACTCAGCAGAAACTGAGAGAGCTCCTGACAGGAGAAGGCTGCAGAATGCCTGTCTCAGTTAAGAGTGCACCCCTGATTCAGCTGTGCTTACAAGAAGCAGTAAGAGGCTCTGAAGCACAGAGCCCTCACAAACAGTGCAGTGTAATTCTGACAGGGTAATGTGGAGTTCTGCCTTTCAAACACATTTGTCACGTACCTCCAAGTCATTGAAAAACAAGTGAGTATCAGCAACTTCAAAAATCATCTCCTCCATGGACAGACCTGAGCCAATCACTAGAGTTGGATCCTGGAAAAACACAAGAAGAAAATGTAAATGCACTGTGGATACAGGCAGAAGGGAATTGTCATAAATCTCTCATCAGCTAAACTGCACAGAGTTTTCCACTGTGTATGAAACCTGAAGTAATTCCAACTACATTCAATAGTTTGAACTACAATTGCCCTAATATTTTAAACAATTCAATTAAAAAAAGAAAAGGGAAAAAAAAAAGAAAAAAAAAAGAAAGAAAATTCCACATTCTGATAATACATTGACCCAAAATGTAACAAAACACGTCAGTGCTCCACAGGAGAGATTGATGCATTTTCACAATCAGCACATACAAAACATTCAAAAATCTACAATGTATTTTGAAGGAGAAAAACCATTTCCTTTCCCTGTGTGCTAGGACCTCAGTAATTCCCAGTGAGGATAAAACCAGTTTGACAGACTTGCATTGTAAGAAGGGACATGTTGGTGGACGTCCATCTCCTAGCTCTGTATAAAGTCAAATTTAGTTCTTTCCCTGCCCCAAACTGCCAACAAATTAGAAGTACCATCTTATAGAGTTAAAAAAGAAAATCTATTCCTTTTCCAAAGACTAACATTTAATTCTGCATGACAGAAATGGGTTTTCTTCCATGGACAAGACAGTATTACCTTGCCGTATTTTTGAGCATAAGACCCTGTGAGAAGGGAATGGAAGATGATGATGGTCTCATCCAGGTCCCAGAGAAACACCCGCTGCAGAGAGAACAAGAGCAGGTTAGAGCTATTCCAGGCACTGAACTACAATATAGGAACAAGTTTCAGAGTTAATTTTGTGGTTAGCTGCAGTATGCTTTCACAAGTATAAACAACAGTTCTCATCTTACAGGCTGAACACATTCAACTCTTCAGTTCATTGCAGTGGAGTTTATTTACTACCACAGAAGTACACACTCAGACTAAGGCTCTTTGGTCAAACTATTTCAAAAGCTTCTCTTGCTTTCATAGTTATAAAAGTAAAGTTTTATATTAGAGTGCTAATGAACTTTAGAGCCCTGCTGAGGTAGAAGTATACTTCCTGTGATCTGGAGAGCACCAGGTACACGCCCTTGGTGTTTCTCAGAGAAACTTTTGCTATAAATAAGGCAATGGGCTGCCATGAGGAATGGTAGAGTTTTGGTACAGAAGGACTTTGATATGGAGAGCTGGGCCAACGTGGGCCCTCGCACTGGTCCAGGTTGAAAGAGCTGAAGGGCAGATTGGACACCAGTACAAGCCAGTAGCACTCTCTCCCTGTGAATAAGGGACCTTCCTGCTGGAGTGTGCCACGTGAGCCAGAAAGGAGGTGCTGTCTCAACCCAGCTGGCACTGGAAAGGTTACCCCAGATTGCATCTCAAGTCCCAGAGATCTGTGAAGAAATGAGAGTTGCCAGCAAAGTGCTATCAAGATGGTCAGCAGCTCAGAGGAGAGGCTAAGGAAACTGGGATGGCTTATTTCAGCAAAGAGGAGACTAAGGGATATATAACAGGAGACCACAACTAATTGAAAGGGAACTTCAGAGGAGATAGAGACAAATTCTTCTCAACAGTGGCAGATGGAAAATTGCTGTGGAAGAAGGGGAAATTTGCAGCATGGGAGACTCCAACTGGAGACAGAAAACCTCCTTCCCTGGGTGGATGTGGTAGTGCTGGGACGGCTCACTAGATAAGGATCTTACTGTCTAGGTACAGGATCTTCAGCCTTGGAGGGTCTTGTGGCTCAAGCAGACAAAGCCATAGCCCCAGTGCTGGGGACAGCCCTGCTCTGAGCATGGGGGTGTAGGGGAGACACCCAGATGTCTCCTCAATGACACCACTAGGATTCCAAGACCCGTTTAAGTGATACTTTGGGTTTGAAAGGGACTTGAAAACCATCCAGTTCCAACCCCTCTGCCATAGGCAGGGACATCTTCCACTAGACCAGGCTGCTCCAAGCCCCATCCAACCTGGCCTTGGCCACTTCCAGGGATGGGACAGCCACAGCTTCTCTGGGCAACCTGTGCCAGGGCCTCCTCACAGGGAAGACATTTTTTCCCAATATCTAATCTACACCTATTCTCTTTCAGTTTGAACCCACGGGGACAGACCTTTTAGTAGGGCCTCTAGTGATAGGACACGGGGAAATGGTTTTAAACCGAAAGAGAGTAAATTTAGACTAGATGTAAAGAAGACATTTTTTACAATTAAAGTGATGAGGCACTGGCACATGTTGCCCCGAGAGGTAGTGGATGCCCCATCCCTGAAAACATTCAAGACCAGGTTGGACAGAACTCAGAGCAACCTGATCTACTTGAACACGTCCCTGTTCACTGCACAGAGGTTGGACTAGATGACCCTGAAAGGTCTCTTCAACCCAAACCATTCTATAACCCCCTTCCATTTCCATGGAGACGGAATCAAAAAAAGGAAGGAAAATTTTTACCATCACACTATTCTGCAATGCTACCTGTAGAAAAGAAGATCACTATTTACCTCCAGTTCACTGTCCTGTGAGGAAGAGGTATCTGCTTTCCTCTTCCCTCTGTTCTTTCCAGGGATGTTTTTTCTTGCTTGCTCATCTAACTCTTTACTTGCTGTTGCTCTTGGTAGTAAAGGACTTGTGGATGCATCTCCTGGAAGAAAGAAATCACACGGCTCTCATCCCCTCATGTCTCAGAACAAACACCAATACAGCACTGGCCACAAACCACCTTAGCAAAAGGTAAGACGTTACTTTACTATGCAGATGCAGTAATAGTTGAACCCTGATTAGAACATAAACCATGATTTCTTTGTCCCATCATTTCAAAACGGCTCCATCTCCTCAATTCAGTCCCCCAGGACTGAGCTATTGCAAGAGCTATTGCCTGCAGAGCAAAGCCAGAGCAGAGCAGCCTCCATCCTAAGGCCTGGAACCCTGCAGTCGCTTCACTACCCTGGAACTATTTTATTACTCAACTGTTTTATTTAATAGACAGTTGAATATAAAAGAGTAACGACGATGATGTTGGCCCTGGAGACATAGCCTTGGCCAAGCAGCATGGCCATGACTGATGGGTACGCAAGATGGAGCCTGTTCTGCTACTGGTAAGAACACCCTTCCCAGGGAAAGAGTACACCACCTCCATAAAAATCACTAATTTTGATGTGCAGAGTATAAGGAACATGATGAGATATACTCTATGAATCCTTTATTACAGCTCAGGCAGAAGAAATAACATCCCAGACATCTGCCTAGCTAGTTCCAAAACAGGACCAGACCTGTAGCAGGAAAGCAGAGGGCACAGGGGGCTTGGAAGAGCTTTAATTCAGTCTGACGCCTGAAAGATGAGACACTGCAATTCCTATGAAAATAAGTGCAAAATAGTGAACTTGCAGAATTCCCGAGCTAAGAAAATGGCACTAAAAGCATCAACAACTCGGCCATTCCCATGACCTAGAAATAACAGATTAGTTCCTTAGGTTTGGTTTTCAGCAGCAAATGAGAATTAATTGTCATTAATAAATCTGCTGTTGCTCACCTCAACTAGAGGGCAACTGTTTCCTGAAAGAGGGAAAGTGCTTAGAGCACCACGCTTCTTGATGTACAACATCATCCAGGCCGACAGCATCCCACCAGGTAGAGGGGAGAGGGGTTTGAACTTCACTGCGCCCCAGACTACAGATTTGTATGCTTGGCTCCCTGGCAGCCATCTATCCCTGCTTGCAGGTTGCGTGACTGAGCTGGAGGACTTGGCTGAGCTCAGGTAGAGCTCAGGTAGGCTGAGCTCCTGATAGACCTGGGGAAGATGGATAAGGCAAAGTGCTACAAAGGCAATCACTCAACACCTCCCCCAGCTGGCTGACAGCCAGCCCCTCTCTGAGCAAGACCCACTCTAGAAGCCAAACCCCACACACCCACCTCTTCCTCTACTTCAGTTTTTATTGCTGAACATGCTATTATATAGAATGGAAAATCCCTTTAGTCAGCTCATGTCAGCTGTCCCAGCTGCATCCCCTTGCAGGGTCTTGTGTATCTCAAGCCTGCTTGCTGGGAGTGTGGAGGGGAGAAAGCCCTGACCCTGTACAAGGATTGTTCAGCAGGAGCAAAAACACTCTGTGTTATCAGCATTGCTTTAGCTAGGAATCCAAAGCACAGCACCAGCATAGTTGCTGGAAAGAAAGTTTCCTCCAGCCTGGCCAGATCCAGGGCACCAAAAAAAATGAGTGGAATCTGGATTTTTTTTTCTCTCCCCCAGCCTCCAAATCTGCAATAGGCAGCAGATATCAACTTAAAACTGCTCAACAACACAGGAACAATCTCCTAACTCCTTGTGCAAGACACTGGAAGAAAGCACTAAGTTTTTGCTGTTGTCCTTGATAAATTTAAGAAGCTCTGTTTTTCAAGAAACTTTAGCCTACGCTCCTGAGAGTGGGACACAACCCAGCACTGGTGGAAATGACCAAAGGTGTGACTTCTCTAAAACAGGCAATTAAATCTTTTCAATATACTTTCTACTTCCCTTACCAGCTCAAATCTTCTCTACCAGGCAAGTGCCAGTAACTGACTGCTCTGCAGATGCAGATGTGCCCACAGCAAAGCACAGCAGAGCATCCGTTTGCAATTCCGAGGCGGAGGAAAGGAAAGCATGTACTGCTGGGCACATCAGAGACCAGCTCAGTCAGAGGGGACGGCTGAACCACAGCTCTTGAAAATGCAGGAGCAGTCCCGGAGGACTCCTGTAACTGCGACTGGCAGCTATGTCATGGCTGCCAGGTACTCTGAACACTTGGCTGCAGGAGAGAAAGATGCAGCAGGAGCTATTGAGACTGAATACAAGCAACTGCCCTGCAGCCCAAGTGAACACCCAGTCCCCAGGGAGCTGCTGCTGGCAACTTTTCAAGTGACCCCTCACGCTCCCTCTCCCTGGGGCACACAGAGTATGTGGTAGGTGTCCTGGAATCACAGCAGCTTCTGATACATAAGTACAGCTGGCCCACCATAATATTCTGCACACCACTGAGACCAGTCTGACAAGGAAGGCAAACGTCCCATCTGGCCCAGCATAAGAAGATGCTGCAGGTACCCTTTGGAGATGTTTCCCCACACCTGCCCCCTGCACTGTTTAGCAGAGGTATTTTGCAGCCGTCCTTCACAGACCCCACCTCACCGGAGGAAGGTCTCTGCACCGCCCGTGCTGGCACCGGGGCATTCGGTTTCTCAGCTGGGTACGTGGTAGTGGCTAATGCCACGCTCTCCGTGTTGCTGTCTGCTGGTGGCACCACTCCAAAGCCTGAGCTCGGGTAACACGTCTGGTACTGACTCTGGCCAAGGATTGTGTACGTAGGATACTCCTGTTGGAGGAAAGAGTTAGTAATGGTAGGACAACTCATTCAGAAAACACTGAATCAGGATGACTTTTGTATTAGAATATTCTGCCCAAGAAAAATCCCAGCAAGAGCACAGTCTGACTTTATGCCGTTTCATTCTGCACATGTAAGACATTCCCAAAAAGGGCTGAGAGCTCTAGCTGCCCAAAGGCCCCTGCACAGGCAGGCTCTACAGAGGAGACCAGCGATCACAGGGCCATTCCTCTGCTTCCCGTGTCTGTAAAAATTAATTCATAATGAATGATGTGATAGCAACAGGGGAGTTGAGTGGACGCCAAGACATCAGTGTGCTCTGTGCCCTGGAATGTGTGGTTTTGTCTTGCATTTGACTTCCTGATCTCAGATGTACTGACAGTGACAGAAAGTGACCTTGGGCCTCGCTGAGGGCACAACTACAGGATAAATGGCCCATACTCATGTCCTGATTTCATCAAGCAATAATTCTGCATGCTGTGCTGGAAGGTATCCATTTATGAAAACTACTTAATTCATTTAGGAGATCACTGAGCACCTGGAGCTGTGCTTGAGGATTTTAACTTCTGCTACTGACACTAAAAAAAGCAGCAACCCCAAATGTTACATCACACTGTTCTGGTACACTGTGCTCTCCTGATTTCCTTGAAGAGCAGCCTGGGTTTGTGAACCAGGTACCTTGGTCTGAAATACTAAAAGAAAATCTTTTTCCCCTTATGGTTCCAAGCAAGTTTATGCTTAAAAAGCAACAGCATTAGCACAGAAGGATTTTTGTGCATCCATGGCATTTTCCTGTATTTTCCTTCTGAAAAGCTGGACACTGAAGGCTTGCTTTGTATATCCAAGTACTCAGAATGGTAGTTAACCACCCACAGAGGTAAAAGGCAGGGGGAAATGGTCTTTGCTAGCTTCCAGGGTTGTTTCACTTTGTTCTAGTCTACCACCAGAACGCACACCATACTCTACTGGGTTGGTGTTCTGTCTGTGGACAACTTCATTTCCTACTGTTGCTGAGGGAGAACAAAGGCGTCCAAGAAACATCCACGTCTAATCCTCCCTGTAAGTTTAGTCCTCAAACCAGCTGAATTGTTTCTTCCCCTCCATCTCTCTTGCAGAGATCTCAGTTTAAGACTCACCTCACAATTTGCAGATGAGGCAACCGCTTTGAACAGATGAAGTGAGTTTGTGGCAAAGGCCAAAGGGAGAAGCATCATGGTCAAAGAGACAGGAGTGATTTGGCGACTGAGTTACACACTGAGCCCCACAACCCCAGTACCACTGTGCTCCGTTTGAAGTGACATTCCCATGTAAGTTTTGAGCAACGTGTGAAACAAAGGTAAAGGAGATGGTGCACATAGATTTACCAAGCAAGTTTTACCTGTGAGATGCTGGCTACTGCTGATGTGGAAATATTGACAGCAGTTGAGGATGTAGAGACTGGACTGGCATTGGTAGTTGATGCTGTAAAATTGAGAATTACTGCATTAAATATTCTACAAAAGCATAAGAAATGAGAAGTTGTGAAATAAATACTTACTAGGCAAATGTATGTGCAAGCATTTGTGCGTCCAGCAGCACTCTGCTACTAAGACCCAAAAAAGGACTGGGGTGTATTTTGACACCAGTCACGTTTCAATTGGGCTTACAGGGAAGGAGAGCTAGTACATCTTTAAAAACAGTCCTTTTAAATGGTTCAGAAACCTTTTCCCTCCATGGCTGCTAAGCAGTTGGTGTAGAATTAAAAAGGTTTTACATCTTTACTACATGTTTTGATAAGACAACAATCTCATTCTGATGATCAATCAGTAGCAGTTGAAAACGAATCAGAATAAATCAAGAAAAATGACATGAATGTTTAAATTAGTTCTGTTATTAAAAAATCTCTGCATGGAACTTAGCAATTTTAGTCTAATTAGATTTAAAATTTAAAGAAACATTAAGAATGTTTCAAATAGTAGAAGAAGAGTGTTTCCTGCAGGAGAAAGTGAACATCTCTCCCAACATCTCTGTGTCTAGAACTGCTTTTTCGATGTGACTTTCTGAAATAATCTGTCAACAGCTCATAGGACGAATTCTTAGAGATGTATAATTGTTAGTATCAACTTGAAGATGTTTCACAGCCTTCATGTCACTGCATTAAGTTCTTCCAAAACACAGAAAAGGCTGCTAGAGCAGCACTTGGAAATGCCAGTCATTTAGCAGTTTTTGGGGGGTTGCAGACACAGGGCCGCTCCATTAAACACTCCTCAACGTGGGGTTTTGGGACTCACAAGGATAACAACAAATAATTAAATCAGCATGAACAAAACCAGAATGTACAAAACCAGATGCCACCACGAACTATTTTCTTTTCTAAACCACCTTTCTCTGCACACAAATAAAACAATCACTTTTAGATGATTATGTAAAGAGTTGCAGAAATCCACAGTATCCCTACTTTATCATCACTCCGAGAAAAACCCTCATTTTCTGCAAATACCACCATGAAGAATTCACCCCAAGAACTCAAGCTTCTGAAGGCTTCAGTCCTGCTGCCCCAGGGAAACAGACCCACCATGAACTCTTAACCAGTGTATGATGTGCTGTGGCAAGCACTGATACTACCTGGTGCCTCCTGGAAAGAGGAATGGATGTAAAATGTGCCTCAAAAAAGGTAAGCAAACAAAAAGAAACAGATCTTAAAAGATGTGTAGAAATACACAGTATTTACAGGAGGTGAGAAATATGAAGGGCATCACCTCTGTGGAAGCAGAAACAAAGGGAAGTAATTAGCCCCAGAAACATTTAGAAAAAGGCAAAAGAGCTGCACTGAACAGCAATAACGGCAATGTAGACACTCAAGGACCTACAGTAGCTCCACAGCTACTTGAAGCCCAGCTGTGAGAGCCAAGGAACCTGTCACAGACACTTCTCATAGGCAACTGCTTGAAAACAGGGGGCAGTTTCTTAATAAAACTCCTTCCAACTACACATTATGGAAACTATCAAGGCTGTTACCACTGTAAGGGAAGGTCCCTTCCTAGGCCCCTATGAAACCCAGCTCTCCAGAAAAGACCCTTGCTAACCGAACAAACCTGCCATGCAGTCAGGGCGGAGCAACCCTCTGGAGACAGACTGTTACACCACTGCTCTCAAGACTATTATGGAGAGGAAACAGAAAGTGATTCTTATCTGTAGTGCTCTGCAGAGGCTGCTTCTCCACTGAGATTGATTACAGAAGTTAAGAAATGAGAAAAAAGATTTCAAGGTTTGGCATTTCCTCATATGAACTTCATTGTTTATCTTAACTCTGGTCTCCCTTCAACATATCTTTTTAATAATCCTGTATCTAAACAGTGCTACATACCAGATTTTTTCAAACAGTTCCCACCACATGGATGAACCAACTCCTTCTGCACTGTGGGCCACTTGCTTTTACCTGTGAATGGGCCAGAACCATGCAAAAATATTTGGCACCGATTTGCCAAACATGACTTCAAGGTCTGAGGTGTAAAAAGACCAGCAATCACAAGTACTGCATTAAAGGTGCCATGAATCTTTTCCTCTTTTCTTTTCTTTATCCCTCAACTTCAGACCTCATTCTGAGACATGACATCCCTGCCTCCCCTACCTTGTTAATCCAAATCTGCTTTGCTTCAATCACTTTCAAAGAGCCAAAACCAGAACCATGCACTGAAATTCCTCTCCAGTGGGTCAGCATCATTGTACGACTGTGTCTCACTCTGCTGATTTGAGTGGAGAGAAAAGACAGATATTCCAGGGATTACTATTAGAACAACTCTGTCCATCTTTCCAGCTTCTGCTCTCCACCACCTCCCTGGCACCAGCTCCTGTACTGACCTGACCCCTTGGTGGGCTGCTTGAGAAGGAAACACAGCAAATCTGAAAAAGGAAAAGTTTCCTGCCAGTCTGCAAAAAGTTTTTCCAAAAAGCAGCAGCATTTGCACAAGTGGGGTGACTTTCGCACACTTGGATGTGACTTGTGCACGCTTTCAGAGAGCAGCCTGCAGGGAAACTTCTCACATCACACATTGTCCCAGCAGCACAGATTAAAATCCTTCTCCTGTGTGAAAAAGCCTGACAAAGCTGGGGTTGTGCAGTTTGCAGAAGAGAAGGCTCCAGGGAGACTTTAGATCTTCATCCCCAGAGAGGCTCAGAGAGAGCTGAAGAAGGACTTTGGACAAGGGACGGAGTGACAGGATAAGGAGGAACGGCTTCCCACTGCCAGAGGGCAAGGTTGGATGGGATATTGCAAAGGACTTCTTGGCTGTGAGGGTGCCCAGCGAAGCTGTGGTTACCCCATCCCTGGAAGCATCCAAGGCCAGGCTGGACAGGGCTTGGAACAACCTGTTCTAGTAGAAGGTGTCCCTGCAGAGGGACCCACGGTAGAGGGGTTGAAAGTGGATAATCTTTACAGTCCTTTCCAGCCCAAACCAGTCTGTGATTTTATAATTCTTCTACAGAGCAAGGCCTGACATGGGTCTGTCACCTCACCAGTCCCCAGGGATCCACCTGCTCCCCATGGGACATCACTGGGAAATCTGGCAGGGGTCATGTTGCGTAGAACCATTCCGGACCCGTGGCAGTTAAAGCTGGTGCTGTAAGACACATTAAGTCATTCTGCTGGTGGGAGTATGGGAAGGACAGGTATGCTGGAAGGAAGGGACTATTTCCAGTATTGCTTTCCTCAGGTTATGAATGTGGAAAGTGAATTAAGGATAAATATTACACTAGGCCGTTGACTGTCACAATAATGCAAGCTGAGAAAGTACCATGACATACCACATGACTTCCCTCAGCGAGAGACATGCTAAAACCCACTCATTGCTAATTTTAAGAATGATCCGCCTTTTCTTGGCCCTCATGAGACCACATCTGGTTATTGGCACTCAGTTTGGCGCCTCAAGCACAAGAAACATATTGATAAAATTCAGTGGGTCTGGTAAAGAGACACCAAGCCAGTCAGGGATCTGGAGAACATGCCCTGAAAGAGGCATTTCAGGGGAGAGGGACTGTCCAGCCAGGAGAGGAGCTGGCTTTCAGGACTTGATGCAGCTTGCTGGTACCTGCATGGACATTAGTGAGAGGACAGACACAGGCTCTTTTCGCAGGTATGCAGCAGCAGGAGGAGAGAAATGGTCAGAACATGAAAGAGGGAAAGCTCTGCGTTGACAAAAGGAAAAAAGTTTCATCATAATGACAGTCAGGTTCTGGAACTGGCAAAATTTCCATCCTTGGAGGTTTTGGACACAACTAGATAAAGCTCTGAGCGACCTGGTTCTGAATTCTGTATCAACTACTCTTTGAGCAGGAAGCTGAACTAAAAATCTCCTTAAGTCCCTGAATTATTCTGTGAAAATATTCCACAAGAAATATATTATGAATTCCTGAAATGCTTTATAGAATCTTCATAGAAACAGACAAATCTTCACAATTTGTCACCAAAACATAAATGGCAAAAATCCAGCCTAAAGAAAAGGTATCAATTCACACACATGTGCCATAAGCAACAATATTCCATTATTCTTCTATCTGGCACATTCACTCCTAAAATCTGCTGTGGAAGCTAGTGAAATCCAGCACCTGCCTTCTTAGATGTGGCACTTCCAGCAACTAGAATATTTGTATGGTAGTTCTATACTGAGAAATTCACTTCCTAGCAGATCTACCAACCCTGTGTGTGTAATATGTAGGAGCCATCTACCTCCAGAAGGAATTAAAACCAAATGTTTAAAAATCTCACTTCAGTCCATGTATTTCCTGACATCAAGCTAAAGACCACAAACAAAGAGAAATGCAAGAGCATTCCCAGTAAAGCATGCAAGAACACAGCATTTAGTCTCCTTTCCCCTCCCCATTTGCTCTTCACCTTGTTCAGCCCAGCAGCATGGCACCAACGAGCCAGCCTGGTGCACATACAGGTATGAGGCAAATACAAATCCAGACAGACACAGGCACAAAGAAAATAGAGGCAAAGCATGAAGAAGCATGCACAAACCAAGGACAAGCGTGCAAGCCTGTCTAGTTTGGTATCTGGACTTGGTTAGGTGGAGAGAGATGCAGATAAAAACCATGCCAAGTTACCTTCAATGGAATAAGAATAATGTGCTGGGCTGGGCTGGCTTGTGGTTAACCCTGTAGTGCAGGTAAGAACACTGTGCTGACTTGTAGATGGAGTCTGAATTAAACCACTTTCAGGTTTCATACCTGGCCACAGTGCACCTGAATCAGATAAATTGGACCAGTTACAAACAAATATGCCAGGACCAAACAGCATGCTCCTACCTCAGATTAAGATTTTGCTCTTCACAAAAGCAAGTAACGAATGACAGATGGAAAAATGTTTCATTTTGGCAATAGCAAGTGCTGACTGTCAGGCTGCGCAGGGATTAGAGCTGGTGACAAAATGGCTGAAAATGAGAAAATTAAACGCATCAAGAAGGCTAATTTGCAAAGCTTTGAACTAAAAATCTGCTTGTGTCCCTAAGATTCACTGCCCATGCAGATAAACAACCTGCCAATCGCTGTGATTTTGGGCTGAGCTGCATAGCACTGCAAGTGACATCAGCTATTACATAGTGAGGCCGAAGCTGGTATCTATGAAGGCCAAGCTTAACGTTTCCACTACTTCACTGGGCTTTGGGATGAATATTTTAAACCAAGCCACAAGTCAGTAATTTTCCTATACTGACAACAACAAATATAGAGCTAAAAAAACCCCTAAAAATCCAAACGTTTTTTCCAGATTTCCTGTTGTTTTGGATCGCTTTTGTAACAACCCTGGGCACAGCAGAGAGAGCAGAGTGACTGTAATTACGTGTACACTCAGCATGTGGTTCAGCTCAGGTGCCGTGTTAAGATCGAGGTCTCTGCACTGACGGGTGCCAGCAGTGTCCAATTGAGGCAGCTCAGCTCAGGCCTCACTTTTCAGGGCCCTTCAGGCTTTCATTTGAGTGTCTCCAAATCTACAGCCAAAGCCAAAGACAGTTCTCCCTGGCCCTGGTTAGCAAGCAGAAATAGTTTGAGAGGATCTACTTAAAAACAAGGACGAGTGTGCAAAGCAGAGGGACAAAATGTTTGGAGCTAGACAGAGTTCAGGGCCATCAGAAAGACCACCTTCCTTTGTAAACACCCCAAAAACAGTACCAAGGCTGCGGAAGCCTTGGTAGCAGCCCTTCACCCACTCTAGCAGGATTGAGCCATGGGCTATGAGCTCTAGGTTTCTTATCTAGAAGACATGGGAAACTCCATGGAGCTGGACATGAGCAGCAGCTCCAAGAGGTAGCTCCATGTTGCAGCTTCGTCAGAATTAAATTCTGCAATGGCCTTTTGATTTATTTACATATCTGATCTCAAACTGACACCTATGAGTCAATTTAAATCACTCCCCTCTGTACAGCCACGCCAGGGTTTGACTCTTCAACTCTCAAGTTGCATCTTTGTTAAGTTTTCAAACTTCCAGAACCTCAATAATTAGCAAACAAAAAGGAAAGGCTGATTTAAGAAAGACTGTAAATACATCGCAGAAACTCCAGAACAAAATATATGGGAAACAGATCCTCTAAGGAGAGTGGAAGCAGCTGTGTTTGTTTAGTCTGGAAAGGGAGTGCCACCGTCTCCAAATGGGTGAGCATTTTTTATAGGGGACAGTAACCAGAAGCTCCTTAGGGCACAAGACAGAGGGACAAGGAGCAGACAGCAACACAATGTGATGGTCACATGACATACAGAAGTGCCAAACAACCTGACAGTAAAACACAAACCCACCCTGAATGCTACAGGATAATGACCACATCAGGAGTGTGGCACCAGGTCAGACACACACAGAGGTGTTGGCAGAGCTGGCTGGTGCCAGCACAGGAGCTGATTCAGGTCATGCGCCAAGGCATCTTTCAGCCCCTGCCTTCCATGACCCTCTTGTTGTTACAGACATGTCCTATTTTCTATACAGCAAGGCACACTCCTGGACTGGTGGCATATGTCCTTCCCCTCTCTGCAGGACAGCACTGTAAGCTAGCACAGCCTCAAGGATGATAGAGAAGAAGCTGTGAGAGGGGGAATGAGACTCTTTCATGGCCAGTGGTAGCACTGTATGTCACAAAATGTCACAGCACACATCTACATACACGGAAAAGCCCCAGACAGGACATCCCTACAAAAACCTGTAGGTTTTTCTTGAGTTAATGTAAGCCATCACATCCATGGTGCTTCTAACACCAAGTTACAGCTACACATATGCAGCCTGGATGTCACTACTCTTATTTTAATGCTTCTTTTAAAAAATCTCTCCAGACACAAGGGCATCCCATGCAGAACAACGCACCAAGAGAACCGGTGACAAATCTGCAAGAGCATAGGTCATCCCTTCTCTAAAAGCAGCATCCTGACTTCAGCCACCTCAAGACTATGCTTGTGTTTGTCAGCCTGCTCGAACTTCATGCTGGTTTGTTCCAGTTAGATAATCCATGGTGCCTTCTTTCTGGCGTAGAAACAAACACACAGTAGGAAGGCACACCAACCTCTGTAACAAGCCCTCTGGTGCTGGTAAAACATCTGACCAAGTTGTTGGCCCTCCTCTGCTCACTGGAGATTTTGTAAGCAGAAACGATTTCCAGAATTCTCTCTGCAGTGTGTATGTTCAGTCCTCTACCCTCTACCTTTCCGTCACACCACGCAAGGTCCATCTTCTCAGTATGACTCAGCAGGTACCACTCCACTATGACTTCCATTACTGGAAATAATGACTTTTAACATCTTCCTAACACTTGATTTCACACTAAAAATTCAGGTGTTTAACAACAGACCTCAAAACCCACACCATCCAAAACATTTTGGATGTTTTCCAGACAAAAACTCCTTTGAAGTCAATAGAAAATGCAGATCTCCTTCCAGGTCTTCAGAAGAATTTCTAGTGTTACATTTAGAGTATAATACTGAAGCGGCTGAGTACCCCTGCATTCCAGAACCTTTAGATTTAAAAAAGGAACACTCCCCCCAAATATAGCCACCACTGCTGCCACCAACAAAACATCACACACACAACACACTAACAAAATGCCTACACCCTCACTCCCTCCCTCCAAAATTGTAGAATAAGTCTAAACCGCCTTTTTGAACAACTTCACTGGAGCATTCCACATATTTACAAATATTTGCCTTTAAAAAAAACCAACATGTGACACATTAAAACACACAACAGCACACCAAGCAGCCTCAGTGCACCATGCACAACAAACTACTGAGAAACACCAAATAAATGAAGCAAAGGAAACCATCAGCCACTGTTCAGATACAGCAAAAAACAGTGCAACAAGGCACTGAAACCAAAGTGCAACCACCCAGTGAGGAGGAGTATGTTCCAGCAACCATTAGTAATTACAGTATTAGTAATTTAACCTATGTTTAACAAAGCCAAGTCTGGATTTATTATCTTTCCTACACCATCTTTCAAATACATCATGACAAATCAATTGTTTTGTAACCTTTAGAAAAGCCCATGCTCTGCCAGCAGCTAACAAAAGCCAGAAATATAGCTGTTTTTATTCAAAGACATCTGATTTTTTAACTAAAGAAAAATTCATTCTTACACACATCAAAATACTAAGATTTTAGCACTACAGATAAATCTGCAAGAAGCTCAGTGCATATGGTTGTGCAGTACGACCACAAGCCCCTGAGACATATACTTAGAATCACAGAATTGTAGAAGTTGGAAAAGACCTTTAAGATCATCAAGTCCAACCATTAACCCAGCACCCACCACCATGTCCACCACTAAACCATGTCCTAAAGTGCCATATCCATACGTTTTTTGAACACTGCAAGGGGTGGTGACTCCACCACTTCCATAGGCAGCCGGGGTCCTCCCCCAGGTTCGCTGCACAGTGGGTGATGCTCTCCCCTCTCATCAGTGTTGCATGCTAAGGGATAAAACAGCCTCTGCTACCTTCCATTTTCTGAGATCTGGCAACACTGTACAATACTTACATATGAAACCAAGTTAGGCAACATTACAAATGGAAAGAGAAGTTAAAATGTTCATTTTTAATAATCAGTTATAAAATTTGGTATGTATGTGGGGATAGTCAGCCATGGGTTTGTTTTTTTTTTTCCCCAGTGCCTGACACTTTAATGTCCTGGCTGCTTAGACAGAGTGGGGAACAAGAGACTGGAGAGCAGCCTGAGGAAAGGGACCTGGGGGTCCTGGTCAATAGCCAGCTGAACATGAGTCACCTGTGCCCTGGAAGCAGGGAGGGACATTCATGTGCTGGGGGCATNTCCCTTCCAACTCAGTACACTCTATGATTCTAATATACAGAGTATAAGGAAAGACCAGGCAGTTCCTTTCACTAGTTAACCTATCTGGAAGTTACGTATTTTTCTGTCTGCACTACCCATCCTCAGCTCCCTTTATACCCCACAGAGAAAGTCAGCCATTATCTTCTAAAGCAGTCCAACACCCCAGAAGTGTGTTTCCCCATCCATGCACAGGGTGGATAGCTCAAACCCCATAGTGGAGCTTTAGGAACAACACAAGTCTGACCCTTCAAGCATTTGCGAAGACTGCAATAGCTATCAAGAGGGCTCACTTATTAGAGCAAATTAAGCAAATTATTTGCCTAGTGAAATCAGAGACATTTTAGCATGAGCTCTCATTTGGTGAAAGATGAAATAAAAAAGTCTTAATTGTGGACAACAAAAAGGAAAAAAAAAAGCAGAGAAGTTGAAGAATGGGATGTTGTGTCATTTCACTAACAAGGAAACTGCATAAACATAGCTATACTACAACTGGAGATAATTATGATCCCAAACCAAGAACCGTATGACAAACTTCACGGGGAGACCCAAAGTAACAGCTTTGTAAGAAATCTTATAAGTTGAAGTCCCATCATGAGATCAGTGCCCATCCACAATTTAAGCTACGCATGTGCTCTCCTACAAACTCTTCTCTCCAACACACCTGGTTAAGCTTAACATTGGCCTTTTAATGAGACATAGAACAGTAATTGCAGGCACCGAGAAGTCTTTGAAAAGTCACTTTTTACCGAAAGGAGGTAGTCCGTAGGTCTGGGTGGTCTGGGGGTAGATGGTGTAGGGCTGGGACTGCTGTAGTGCTTGGTACTGAGGCTGACCAGGGTAAGGGCTCATTGTTTCCGATACTGGTACAGAAAGGATATGTGCATATGGCCTTAGTGAAAAGAGAGAACAAAAGTCAGACAGAACTATTTACATTATGCATCTTTCAGCCTTCAAACCAGAAGACACATTAAAAAATTGCTCCAGATGGAGAAACTACTCAGACTGACACGTTCTCTTAGTGCAATAAGCTTCTTGTGCTGCCCAAGGCATGCTCTTGAGTTAATAGATGCTGCCAGCTTCCTGCAGTGACACCAGGGAAACTCCCTCCTCCATGATGCCACAGTATCAGTGCTCATCCAGGACTGGAAGGGCAGGGTGAGTTGGGAAGGACAAACTCCCCATTTCAACAAGCACGAGTAGTTAGTGCCACTTACCATGCCTTACCACACCAGACCCTAAAGCTACTGTAATATAGCAGTATCTGTAAGAACCAGTGGGACACACACAGAGACTACACAAAAACAAGCAGTGGGGGTTAAGGCCTATCCTGCTCCAACGGGATGAACTACAAAGATCCGTAAACACAGTGAATGATGAGAAAAATCTTATATTCCCCTTATATTTATTTATGATCAATTTGTTTATTTGGCAAATATTATGTGCATTATTCACTATCATGTTAATTACTTGAAGGGGCTCATTTATCTTTGTGAACATAAAACAACAGTCACTAAAGCCAAAGGGTGAATTCTTTAAGTTCAGTGTCCTCAGCAATGAGTTCCTGCTGCCAGTAGTGGGATTTACAGCATTAGAAAAATGCATAAAGATACAAGATTACTTCAGAAAGAAGTAAGAGTTACAGAACTCAGTAACAATTTCTTGACTTACTTTGCAGAATACATTTGTGAGGTATAATCATTTGATGACCTTGGGATATAATCAGTGCATGTCATAACTGAAAAAAAAATAGTTTGTGTAATTACAGACGTGCTTTCAAAACCCAATAAATAAAAACATATATCAATACTCATGTACATTTTAGTCAACACACAGGATTTACAAAGAGTTTTAGCGCCCTGAATATCTGTTTCAAAGCAAATTCTCAAAAACACACTGTTAAACTGGCACAAAAATGTTCTGCCAGCTCACAGCACCTAGATCAGTCAATCACACTATTCCTCCCTGTGTAACAGTGCTCTTTCTCTTTATCAGCTGGTACTATAATTTTTTTGCAACTGTCATAAAAAAACTTTGATTTCAGTCCTCCCCAAAACCCTGCATATTTGCCAATGGGGCTTCATCTGCACCAAGCGTAACACTTCTGTGTCCCGGAGCAGAGACCAAATGCCTGCTTTGCCAAGCTGTCCTCTTCCCCTACACACTCTATCCATGCACAGCTCCAGCAAACTGTCTTTCCTGTAAAAAGGAACAGCTCCGGCTCAATGAACTTAATCACACACATCCAGCGAAGCACAGCTGCAGTGCACAAGGCCCAGAGGTTCCTCTAAAGTAATCTGGTAGTTACATTCAACCAGATGTTTCCATTCTTCAGCTTGAATAAATCCACAGCAATTGCACTCTGAAACTGGTAAGACAGAGTGGCTCAGCTGGCAACCCACAGAGGGAATGTTTCAAATGTTCTCACTCAGCACAGCCTGTGGCTCTAGTACACCTTGTGTGAGACAGCTCCGTTATAGCATTCCAGGCTGGGGTAGAGAAGGGGGCTTGGGCTCCTACGGCTTAATCCAAGAGCCATCAAACACCACCTAGATTCACATGAGCTGATCTGATTAAATACTCAGCTGTCCATCAGACTAGGAGAGCAACGATGGGCAGGACCCCAGCGCAGATTTTGGCCCCATGCAGCCTCCGGCACACGTCACCACCACAGTATGCTGCTGGGAGCTACAACTTTTGTGACTGTGTATCTGCACAGTACATGGGTTTATCAGTTCGGATCTGGAAGCACCATACCCAAACCCTTAGCAAACAGCTGCACTGCGGTGGATCCAACTGATTCCCCTTTGAAAGCAGACAAAGCGCCCAGGGCTTGCCCAGGAGGTAATCCAGGCTAACAGTGTATCCCCTTGTGTGGGCCCAGGGGTCCCACTCCCCTACCACTACCATTACAAGAGACCACACTTCCCTCTCCCTCTGGAGTGACTCGATTAACAGCCTTCAGAACAGCACAGGGTCATGGATAACAGCATACTCTGCCTTGGGATTTGATCCAGATGCCAATAATGTGCTCAGAAAAGTTGGGCTTTCCATATCAGACCTACATTATTGCTCTTGTATGGCCACACAGTTAACTCTTCCGAGTTACACTGAGGAAAGCAAGACAGTTGCCACAGGCAACCCTAACCCTAATGTGCAGTCTGCCACCTCAATAACCTTCTCTTTGTGTAATTTGAACACAAGCAGATGAGAGGTACAAACCATCAACCACATGTGCTGAACCTCCTGAATGATCCATGAATCACCTTCCTCTGCTCCTCAGTGTTTGCCTTTACTCATAGTGTGAAGCCCGTGTAGCATAAGGATACAACAGGAAACACAAACTGGGAACTTCTGGACCTAAAGGCTTTCCTTTAACACTTGTCAGTTCCCACATCCCTCCTGCAAAAATGTCTAGGATTTGTAGGGGTTTTTTTAAGAATGTCAATATTTATCTGAATAATTATGTAGCAATTATGTTTCTAGAATTCCTGTTTATAAAACTGCATATAAAGAATTAGGCAATGGTGTAAAAAAGCAAAAAATCCCACAATAACACTGCATGCAATTCCTGGGATTTGTAAATGGCTTATCCAGTTAGGCAGCAGGTTTTGCAGGCTGAAATTTCTCATAACTCCTGCAACACCACAAATAGCAAAGATTAAATCAATTACAATGGAAAATCACACCTTACATACTTCCAGCTAAGATGAGCTGATTTACACTTTGAAATATGTATTGGCAGTCAAAGGCATTCCATGTAGGAATCTGACTTTCCTAATAACTTCCAGCCCTTTTACCAAAAGAATGGATACGCTACACTTTTCACTTACTATGCAATCTTTGTATTCCCTGCCTGTTTCCTCTCTGTTTATTTCCTAAGAGCTTTCTGCAGACATTCAATACATTCAGAGTCTAAGATGAAGTGTATGGCATACTGCTACAAAGGACCCAACCAGCTGTGCAGACATAATGATTTATAAAACATGTTTACAGTAGGCATTATAATTGATATTGACTCAACCCTCAAGAAGAATCATGTCTAACGTAGATAAGACACAGCAGTACTTAGAAGCACCCAACAGGAAGCTGGGGGGCAGTGACACAAAAATATTTGTTAGAAACAGGTATTTCCTTACCACCGGGCATTAACATTTTGTAAACACTACAGCAAACATTCACTTTACAACTGATAGTGAGGGCAGGCTAAGGATTACAAGGAGAAGACAAAGCTTGTGGTTGATGAAGCATGGTACAGGGAAAGACACGAGGAAAGACACTGGAGAATTCCAGAGATACTCACTCTCACTGGACATGGGAAGGTTTGAACCAAGGTTTGAAGATTCAGTTTTCTGATCACTGACTTCTGTGTTGCTCACATGACTGCCAGGACAACAAAGGCTCAGTATTAGCATTAAGAACTCTTAAATGAACATCCTTGGGCATCATAACCCCTGGGTTCAACCTTTCTGACCAAGGCAAACTAACTCTTCACAGAACATAGCCCTGGGCTCTTTGCTATTTCATGAAGAGAGAGAGATCTGCAGCTGGAATTAGACATCAAACTATATGGGGTTTGAGAGGCCAGGGTTTGGTGGAGGGGGGACTGCAGGGCTGGCTTCTGTGAGAAACACCCCTTGGTGTCTCCATTCCCCCAGGCCGCAGCAGCCAAGGAACTGCTGCCAGCAGTGGTGTGTGGCCCTGTTGTCACAGGCTCCCCAGTCCATGGGCATTGCCTCACTGCTGGGTTTGTCCCTGAAGACCAGTGTTAAAACATCCTTGAACTGGAGGTCACTTCTGCACTTAAATATTTGCAGGTTACTGGATTATTTTGGATTTGCCCCGCACAGTTTCAGTTCCATGTCAATGTTGCTTTGTTCATGTATAGCGTAGGAAGTACAGGTAATTTCTGACTGAAACTGTTTTCTCCTTGATGATTGGCTTCCTGGCTTTAGTTTTATTACTGCTAGTTCTGCAACACAGCTCTTCATGAGGTTTTCAGCCATCTGTGTGCTGTTCTGATATTCTGAGACTGAAGTTTCTCAAGGTGAAGGAGCCAAGGTAACTTTGTTGCTGCTGAGAGGGACTTTCACTTGCAGCTCAGGTGTGCACCAGGCATGGTGCTTGCTCTGTGCCTCCCTCGATGACCCGACTCTACTCACCATCCCAGCAAAAAACAACTGCACAGTTTTGTGCTGGATGAGCAAATTAAACTCTCAGGAAGAGCCTAAAGGTGCCTGAGCTGACCTGCACAGGGAGCAGGAGGCTGTACAAGAAATAAACCCAAATCTTACCACACCTTCCCCGACCCCTCCCCGCTTCCTAGGCTCAACTAAACTCCCTATTTTCTTTCCCTCCTCTGACCCCCAGCAGTGCAGGGGAATGGGAGAAACGGGTCCAATAGATTCTTTTAAACTAATCCATTGGTCAAACTTAAAATCATGTATAGTTTTGTCAAAACAGAGCATTTCATCAAATGAGAAATGCAACTTTATCCCTTCCCTCTCTTCTATTTTTAAATACTGAATGTCTAGAATTTTAAAATACAAGGATGTTTACACTCAAATCTTGAGCTCCCCGTGCCCGTAGGGAAGCCGTGGTCGTGCTGAAGCAGGGTGACACAGAGGGAGAAGGGAGAGCACACTGACATGTTCAGACCTGCCCATGCTGCCCTCGGGCCCTTTCTATCCAAGAGGTAAAAAACCTTCCCCAGGATGTTATTCCTCTGACCTCAAATGGGCCAGGGAGCTGTGTGAAAGGGAGCTTGTGTGATTAGCTCAAAGTTCTGACTTTTAGAAGATACCACGTCCACTCCTGTAGAAACGTGTTTTGTCCTTGCTCCTATTGGAATGGCAGAGACCCTAAAAAGAAATCTTTCTTCACTGTATTTGCTGCTACTCAGAGAAACAGAATAAATCCCAATATAGCTATTCTCGTTATAAGTAGTAATAATAATAGTTAATTCCTAAATACAACACCCATCAGAAAGCATCTACTGAGGCTAAAAATAGTATCACACAACAGCTTTCAATAGGAGATGCTACCAATTCAAGAGTTTCATTTCTCAAAGCATCTTTCCACACAGTTTCACTAAGAATAGTAGCACAGATATTATTAAAATATCCCGAGTCTCACTAAATTACATGCATGTTATGTGCAGTACGTGACAGTCTCATTCTGTGAAAGATGGGTGTGATGATGCCATTAAGACTCTTTGTAGCCACTTTCATAAAAGCTTTATACTGTAGAGCCAGTTAATTATTTTTTATTGGGAACTTAATCAATATTATACCAAATACAAATGCAACTATATTTGCCGTCGATCTGTAAAAAATAAACCAAGAGGTAAATTTCTAAAATGAAAGCTTTATAACTGTAAAAGATCATAAAGAACTGTTGCACACTAAAATAAAATTTAAAATCCCTTACCTCAGGCTCTGTTCTCTGGATTCCTGCATCTTGGCTTTTTTCACCTGCAAAGACAAAAATGTTCAGAGCTACAACTAAACACAAACTGGAGGGCTCCCAGTGGCAACTAAATACAGCCTTGTCCTGCACTCCAGAATTCACCGGTGCAACCACGGGCTCCTTCCTCTCTAAACAAGCCTTTTCCTCATTGGAAAACAAGGGCTAACACTGGATCTTGTATAGCGGAATTGTCATGTTAGTTATGTAAGTAACAGGTATTGAGATATACCGCCACAAAAACAGCTGGTAAGGACAATTTTGTGGAAATTGAATGAAACAGTCATAAATTGTAAGGAAATCTTATTCTGCAAGGATTCAGCACTACAGCCATAAACTTTGCTCTTTTCCGCCTCTATTTTAATACTGCATAAAGACAGGAACGTGAATGTTTTCTCTGTAGTAAGTTACGAGTTTTGACTCCTGACTAAAACCAACACAGCACTTATTCTCATTTTGTAGGTTCCAGCTGGATCCTGTTCCTGTACCTGTTTGGTATTACACCACATACAGCACTGGCTTGAACACAAATTCGGTTTTTGCAGACTACAAACGTTACTTTGAAACCCTCAGTAGGATGCCAGGCTGAGTTCCTGGATACACAGGCTTCTCTTTCCACACCTTCTCCCGCTAAGCAGGAAGTTTTACAGCCTTTCATGTTTCTTGAGCAGCTTTAGATGCCAGAGTTGCACCACCAGTATCATCCCAGCCCCCACAGGGCACTCAAGCACTGTTTAGCACGTCTTCTGTGAAAAGGGGTCTGGGAAGGTACATGCTAGGTACCAGATTGCAGGCACTGCAAAGAATAAACCTTTCACCGTGTTAATCACATTTTCTTTCTCAAGTGAATATAAATAAAAGGTGAGGAAAATGCTATTTGACCATGAGAGGTCAAAAAAGGCTCAAGGTGACAAGGGGAAAGGATGGGAAGGAGAAAGTTGAACGGACAATCTTCTCTCCCTGAGGAAGTTACCAGTATTCCAGAGCTCAATCTGCTTTCATCTCTGTACTAGTCTCAGTATCTCTTCCCTCTGGCACTCACTGCAGAACACCACAAACTTCAACAGCCCTCACCACACCACAGAGAAGGCAAAGGAATGACAAGACTATGGCAGTATAATGACATCATACAGCCTCAAATCGCCTGCACTTTTAACTTCAACTTGAGCGAAGAGCTGATCAGTTACTGACATGAACTCCTGGGGTGGTTCTCTAGCCCACAGCTTCACAGACTTCTCCAGAGCCCTTCTCCTGGCTGCCCAGGAACACATACTACTTCTGGTCCACATCACCATGAGGTCCCACACCCAAAGGATCTGCACCAGCCTTCCCCACCCAAAGACAATGTCAACCACAACACTATGGGAAAGCAGACACGTTACCCGAGCTCTCTCAGGCACCAAGTTACCAGTTACCATCCATTCATGGTGCCTCTCAACACCTTCTGTCATCCTTCTGCCCTGCGGCAGATGCTCCAGCCCTTCCCTGGGACCCTGCCACCTGCTTCTGAGCAGGGACCTCAGCCACCAACACCAGCAGAAAGCTCAGGGTGCCAAACTGCCCACAAGGTTCCTTAGGGAATGAGACAGAAAAAAACTAATCGCATCAAAAAAAGTAGGGGCAAACTGCCTCACACCAAAATAACATGGAGGATAAAACTAAAAATTAACTTTAGTGTTGGCAGCTTGAATTTTAGACTTTATAGGATTTTACTGCTGTTTCCGGTCAGGTACTCGATACTATCTGGCTTCTGCAACTTCAGTAGTTCATTGGTTTTTAATATGGAAGGTGAACAGAAAAATCAGCTCACTTAAAAAAAGCCCAAACCAAGCCCTCTGCCCCAAAGGAAGCGATGTTTTGCATGAACACATCAGTTTTAAAACTAGAAGAGAGCTGTTAAAACTAGGAGAGCTGTTCCTAAGACACCTCTCAGCAGTCAGGACTTGAGCTCAAAGCCCCACTCTGCTGCTCCACCCATTGGACTGGAACTTCTCTCTGGATGAGTATCTACAGCACATGGCCATCATGGCTTGTTCTCCCATGATGGGAGATCTTCCTCCTCTGCCAAACCATGCCCTTGGGGTTGTACAGTGATCAGTATTTTAAATTGCTCCATGGCACGGAGTTGGAACTAGATGATTTTTAAGGTCCCGTCCAACCCAAACCAAAGTCTGTAATTTTATGATAGGAGTTTTTCTTTAAGTCAATTGTTAAAGTCATAAAAAAAAAAAATCAATAAATATCTGGAGAAGCTTTCATCCTCTCTTTAAATGGCCCTGGAACATGTCATAGCCAATGTCAGTGTGCAGCAGAAGTCAAGCCAAACAGCAATTTTGGATATCAGCTTATCACGTCCGGGCCTCAGTTGGCCGGCCTTGGCTTGTCCCCATCTTGGCAGGTGTCTAAAAGAAATTGTCCCTAATGTCTTAATACTGTGCAAAAACATTTACAAAATCATGACACTTCAGTGGGATGCAAACTCAATTAACAAAATCTTGATCCTTCAGTGGGATTCAAACCCACTGTTCTACCCATCACTAATCACTGCAATTTACACTACAAACTGAAGTGGGAGGAACAGCTTTAAACAGACCTTCATGGCCTTAGAAAGCTTTTTCTTTCTTTCCTGACACATCTTAAAACATATTTAATGCAGGAACAGTACCTAGTAACCAGAACATAAGGCTGATGTCTGGGGCACAAGGAGGGAGTGCTGTCAAGGTGTGCTTCTCTCCCACCTGGGTCCTGCCAGACTCCACTCCAACTCCAAACCCTACCTGGGCACCTCTGCCTCCTTCTCCCGCATGAGTCGTAGAAAAGGCTGTGGAAACCTCTTTGAACACCTTCTTTCAACATATACTTCCCTCTGAAAATCTTTGGAGAGATGCAGAAAGGTTTTTGGTTTCCTCTCAAGTGACAAGATCTCAGTTTTAAGACTTTTCATAGAATCCCAGAATGGTTTGGGTTGGAAGGGACCTTAAAGTTCATCTTGTTCCAGCCCCCCTGCCATGGGCAGGGACACCTTCCACTATCCCAGGTTGCTCCAAGCCCTGTCCAACCTGGCCTTGGACACTTCCAGGGATGGGGCGGCCATAGCTCCTCTGGGCAACCTGTGCTAGGGCCTTACCACCCTCACAAGGGAGAATTTCTTTCTAATATCTAATCTAAATCTAATTTAAACCTACTCTCTTTTAATTTGAAGCTATTCCCCATGGTCCTGTTCCTACCCTTGCAAACAGTTCCTCACCAGGTTTCTTATAGGCCCTCTAAGTACTGAAATGATGCAGAAGTGAATTCACTCTTTTTAGAAATAAGGGGTGAAAAAAGAGATAAAAAGAAATGAAAGAAATTAAAACAAGGAAAAAGATGGCGTCAACAACTCAGGGATTCATGTTTCAGCTTTAGTAACTGCAAAGGTTCACTCTCTAAGCTGTTCTGCTGTACTACAAGTGACATGTCTCCTACGGTGTATCTTTTCTCCTACCTTCATCTTTCTATTTCCCACTGGTTGGTGGCTTACACTGATTTTTGTAAGAAAAGAAAAAGAAAGGGAAAAAAAAGCCAAATGGCACATTCTAGCTGATCCCTGCTTCCAAATCACAAATTTCTATCACTGAAAATCCAAGTAATTGTTTGTGCTGGAAAGCTGTGTTCCTGCCTCAGAAGGACTGGAGGTCAGTCGTATTTACTGAGCCATACACAAAGTTTTCCTCCTGACATCAAGAGAACAGCTACTCTACAAATGAGTCCCACTCTGGCTGACATCCATAGATCATTTCCAAACCTGTGCAGGCACAGGGACACTCCTCACTCCCAGCTCACCACCGAGCACGGCGATAACTTTGAGACAACGCTGCCCGAGCCGCTGGGGAGCACAGCTGGGCTGCTGCGGCTGGAGCAGGGGTCAGTACATACTCAGGGACAGGGGGTATTATTGCCAACCTCTTGCTAATTTCAATTAAGAAAAAAATGCATCTTTCTGGAGCCCTTTCCAACACGCTGCTCTCCCCACCATGGACCCAGGCTTGCCCCTTGCTGTCTGATGTGAGTGAGCAGTCGTTCCAAACACACAGAGACCCACTGGGTGTCTGCAGTGAACCCAAGTTCACTGTCCTTGATAAAAAATATTTTGTCATTTTCTAGTATTAAGAATTAAATAAGTATTACAAAAATTAACTACCTCCACCCACAATGCATTCAACAAGTGAGAGATTACTATACCGAATCACTTCTAAAAACTAATCCAGATTAATAATTTATTATAAATTCTGAATCTGTTTTCTAACCCTGCAGTGAGCACATTCTAATATAGACCTGAAGAGGGAAGAAACACTCAAAAACCAGGGACCAAAGCTATGGCTGTGCAACATGCCAGACAGCAGTAGAGGACTGAGTGATCAGTCTAACACTGAGTTAGAAAAGACACATTTTGGGAGCAATTATTACTATCAGTCCACTTCTACATAAGCAAACTACCCATCTTTTTTAATTAATTTTTTAAAAAATAAAATACACTGAACTCAAAGTTTGATGACTTTTCTGCAGGCTCCTATCTGTCTTCAGTTATCAAAAGTTAGCCATAAACATTTTTTGAAGTAACTTACTAATCTTGTTCCTGTGATTTAAGAAAAACAAAACATTTGGGAAAGAATTAAGCGTGCACAATATCAGTACTGGCTGATTCAGCTGACAGGATTTTGCAAAGCTTATCTCAGTTTCCTTTTATTTTTTTACTTAAAGAAAATTCATGTGTTTCAGGAATGGTCTCACTATAAAAAAAGAAAACAAAATTTTCTTTCCATTTCCTCTTGTAAGAACATTCCACTATACCCAAAACACTACCTCACTTATTCATTATGATCCACCTAGTCTCATATTCTGTCACAGAATGACTGACTGGTTTCAGGTACTTAAAAGAAATTACCAAGACAATCTTTAGCTGAATATTACAGCAGAATGTGCTTAAAGGACACTCCACTGAAAATGAGCTGTACCCTAGCTCTCATGTCCTGAAGAATAAAGACAGTTTTCATTATATAAGGATGTAATTAGAGAGATTTCCTTTTTTTAGTACATTTTTAAACTCTTCAAATAGCTGGAGTACAAACTATATGGTTTTGCTGCTTAGTTTCATATTTTGTGGATATTACTCAGGCCCATCATCTGCAGGCTGTGAAAAGCCAGGTTCTGAATAATTTTAAGTTTACATTTCCATTTCATTGGACTTTGTTCCTAAGTCATAAAATTGCATAAATGACATTACCATGTATTTTCTAACTAGTTTAACTGAAGAACATTAAATTCTCACATTAAAAAGGCAGCAAAATCTTTTCAATTAGAACACACCCAAAGTGCCCTCAAGCACATTCTTCTGTGTCTGTGTGCATTTGACAAGGTCTCCAAGATTACAACCATCACTCCCATGGTAACTTGGCAATTTCTTGTTGAGTTTGCACCAGGTTTATTTTGGGAACAGAACATTAATACAAATATTTCTGCTTAATTCCTTTGCTATTATGTTTTAGATACACAATTTAATTCATCTTTTATTGTATTGATAATTCTCTACCCAACACTCCTGTGCTGTGTTCACATCAGCTATGGATAATGCAATGCAAACAGTACTGCAAATACTTCACAAATACATAGCAACTTTAACCTTCTGACATGCTTCCCTACCCCAACATATTGTTAAATTAGGCATTCAAAAATGCCTTCCACTTGTGGAAACAGTGAATCACAGAATCTTTCAATATCTCAAGCACAAGAAGAATTAAAGACTATATACCCTGTAATAACCAGCATGCTGATTCTGTCCCTAAAATAGTGAATTTTATTTTCTCTACAACAGCCTTGAAGTAAGTCTGGTTTTCTGAGCATAACAAGTAATCATTTTGCATAGAAACAACATAGAGTTGAAGTATACATAACTATTTCCTCATTACTACTGCCTGTACAATTACAGTAAATTAAATGTACAGCACATTTTTTGAATAACAAAATGCTTTTTGTCCTCTGGATAAATATACTAAGTATAAGCCTTCTTTTCCAATATTAGTTAAAATAACTGTATACCGAATTTGTGGGATCACCAAGTTGTTTTATATTTTCATTTTTAGTCTTTTTAAAATGTACTTACTGGTTGTTCGGGTAAGTCTTGTGGCTCTTCCATGGGTATTACTATTTTAATGCTTAAATGATTCAAATCGTGTGTTCCTCAGCAGTCTTCAAGCCCTGTTAAAAAAAGGTGTTCATAGCTTTATGTACTTTTTGGGGGCTTATCATGTAGGCTATCAGAGAATATTGTTATATACTCCTCCCAGAAAACTCGTGTGGCCATCTCCCAAATAAAATACAAAATTCATATATGGAAGGATTTCATAAACAAGGGATTTAGCTTTAAGCTTCAAAGATACAGATTTTTCATGCACATGGTACATTTCTACATCATTTACTCGGACCACACTGACTGCAGAAGCTAACACACTAATCAGACACATGCACCATGATTTTAAAGACACTTTAAATGATCAAGTCTGGTCTACTAGGTCAGTAAACAGCATGATTCAATCTAACCTGTTTTAATTTAGAACATTTATATAACAATCAAAAAAAATCAGGACAAGACTGTACACCTAAATGCATTTACACACAGTGCTGTTCCTCGCCAAATTCATAAAGCAAGTTCATTATTTCAACTGCACCTTACAAAAAGAGAAGTTTGATGAAATTTTATAAAATAATTTTTATTTTGGAAGCATTTAGCAGAGAGATCTTATATACTACACCAAAAAGCTGCTACCTTCCAGAGGCTTAAACTTATAAAAAGAAATTTTGCTCATTATTTTCACAACCTGATTAACTTTTGCAATTTGCTGGGCAAAAGATAAAGGTCCGTGTCCTCCTGGCTTCCCCCTCTGCCCACATGATGTGCATGAGCAGTATGACCCGTGTTTTTGTTCTTTCCCCTTCTCATTTTGGAGCCACTTTATTAAAACCAAGCCCAAACTCTTCAGAGCAGCTTCTCCTGAGCTGCCTCCTCTGCCACCCCAGCAGTGCCTGCTCTGCCACACATGCACACAGCACAACTTCAGGGGGATTACAGAAATTAGAAGAAATGCTGAAAAACACTTAAGTGGTTTGGGGAAATGAAATCCAGTGACTTTCAGTGCTGAAGTACAATCTATTCCTGCCTCCACAGCCCTGAAAGTCTGGCTCTAAGTCTCTGTGGAAATGTGAAAGGCATTCAGGCACCTTCAAATCATGGAATTACCCCCACACAAAGTGACTGACTGAACTAGTTTACAGAAGTAACTTTCTGGCGTCCTGAAAACCGTATCTCTGTCCCCTCCCTGGCTCCTGCCAGACCTACTTAACCTGCCAGCACGTGCAGCCCGCCCGCAGCCAAGTCCCACGTGCCAGCCCCAGGGATGCTATGCAGCCTGGAATAATTTAGTATTAACCACGAAAACACAAAGGGTTATTCCCTTATTTGAGGACAGGTTTTACGTGCCGTGGTGTATTGTATGTGCCAGGATAAAATTTCATTGAGGGTTTGAGGATTTTGCAAGGCTGCCACCCCTAATCAAAGCTACTTACCCTTATTGCCTGAACTCTTAAGTCAATTGAATTCACAATTAGTCTCTTCCATAACTCAGGTTCTTTGGAAATGACCCTATTCACAACACACAAGAAAGTCTACAATACAAAGCACTACTGTTACCTTTACAGTTTTTCCTTCATCAGTTTCAACCAGTTTTACTTTAGATATAAATCTTCCTTCTTTTATTTTTTGTAGAAATAACAGAGAAAAATCAGGACTGAAGAGAAACTCTGCCACTCAGAGATTATAAAAAGGAGTACAGAATACAGTGGCCAAGAGCAAGAAAATTTTAAATTCACATCAAGAGGTCCTGCCCCTCGTCCTTCAACCCTATTTTGTTGTGTCATTTCATAGAAAAATCCCAAACTAAACTCTTCAGTATGGAAAAATACTTTACATTCCACTGATCCATACAGCAGTAACTTCCCATGCCATGCTTTGCTTAAAGGCTATGAGCAGTTCTTCAATTTTGGTTTTGAGAAGGATCTAAATAATTACAAAGACAAAAAGATTCCCAGAGCCCCACTGAAATATGTTACATGTGTGAAGAAAGCACGCTTCCCAAGTAAGTCGGGCACCTTGTAGCACCTGGAAGCAGATGGCTGAACCAAAGCAGATGAATAGTGCCTGCCTCAATAGCAGGTAGAACTTGGTAGGCCTCTGGTGGCTTCGTGCCTTCTCCCAGGGAAGTGAGAACTCCAAGTGAGAACTTGGCCGAGGGTGGCTTCATGCCTTCCCTGTACGTCCAGAAACAGCAGCATGGACACAGGACACCTCACACTCGAGGTGTGCCCGAGGCTGTCGTTCCACAGACCAAGTAGCAGTGTGTGTCTGGGTGAAATGGAGGCACTGACCCCACACCTGGGAGCAAAGGGAGAGGGCATCCTCCCCCAGCCAAGGCCAGCAGCAGCTTACACTGGTGTGGAAGAAGGGAGAGCTCCTGCCTCTCCCGACCTCCAGCAGCCCACTCCTGCCTGCCTGATGCTCCCTCCTTCATGGCCACCAAAGGCTCGCGTGGTTAAACAGTAGCATGGATGTAGGATCTGTTAAGGGAAAAGAAAGAGAAAGAAAAGA
>VYZQ01048238.1:0-21688 GCA_013400655.1 Mystacornis crossleyi | reverse complement strand
GTGGGGGTTTTGCTTGTTTGTTTCCTGTTAGTCTTATGTTATCAGCGTGGAAATACTGAATTATGTGACCAATGTAGCCAGTAAGACTAGCCACAACTATTATATAACGTCTGGTTGTAGCAAACATCTCAATAATTATTTCTTTGATTGCAGTGCAAACATATCCTGTGTACAGTATGTGGGTTACTGGGTAGAGTTATGTCATGACTCAGGATGAGCCAATGCTATAAGCAACTGTTAACGAAGGGTGGAATTTTCAGTAGTTTCTCTGTATTGACCTGTTTCTGTTCCTACTGAAGGTAGTGGCTGAGGAGGGAGGCCCCTGGGAAGGGAAATCTCAGATGATTTATGGAGATTTGGCTCATGTCAGAAGGTGGGGGACAGGTATGAGAGGGGCTGTATCACAGCAGAGGGTGAGCAGCATCTCAAGGACAGGAGTGTTCCTGCACTGGCACAAAGCGTTTACTCGCATGCTCCTGCCTTTCTGCATCTCACATTTCACCAGCCCGGGGTCTGCAGGGATATAAGTCAGAGTAAAAAAAATCCCTCACGGGTGGTTAGACATCAGCGCAGCGTCTGTGGCTCAGGAAGCCCTTGGGCATGGAAAGGGAGAGCATGCTGGGGAAGCTTTGCCGCCTGTTCAACCTCACACTTTTCCCTTAGGCAACTGCTGTGGGCCACTGCTGGAGACAGGATACTGGGTTAGAAGGGTCTTTGGTCTCTCTCAGGGTGGTGGTTTTCATGCTGTATTCTATTAGATAGTCCGAAGTTCTTTCCATGTTAAAAATAAAAGTCTCCAATTCTCATATTTCCTTGTGGAAAAAAAATAGTTATTTTGGTATCCTGCTTATATAACTGTAATAACTTTTGTTCTGCCCACCACCAAAAGAAAAGCAAAAGGCTTTTGTGTTGTATAAGATATTAATGAAAGGGGTTTCCTCTGAACAGAGGATGTTTGGAGCATTGCTAAAATCTCCGCTCAGGAGAGTTTCGGTCCCTTGATCTGAAGACAAGTGATCTTATACAGCCTTTCTGAGCCATTACAAACCCATATTCCTCTGATTTTAGTAACAATTTTTAAAGACTTATCCTCTCACTGCACCTATTTTATGACATGAAAACAGCACCCAGCTCTCAAAGGACAAGAATTAAGAGGCTTTATGACATTTTAAAGGGAGGGACATTTAATTGTGTTCCACCTTTTACTTGAAAAGAGAAAGCAGTACAGCAGCTTCCAGTAACCACAGCTCAACCCCATTATGGAGAAGATGGCATGAGACAATTTAACCCATCTAAAAAGGAAAACTAGGGAAAGGTGACAGAAATGGAGAGGTAAAAAGTGAGTTACTGACAGGTAGATAAAAATTATACAGAGTCACAAACAAATTCAGGAACAAAGTACTGGTCATCTTACAGCCTGTCCACCCTCTCTGCAAATATTGTTCATCAGGTGAAAGAATTATTCTCATGAATCTCTGCCTTGTAAGAGATTTTAGAAAGCTCACAGCAGTGATGGAGGGATTGACTGGATTTTGAGCTTCCCTACTCAGTCCTGGGAAAGTCACATTCAGGAGGGGAAATTGGTACCTGAGCACCTGAAATGCCATGCAAACAGAGTGTGAAAGGTGGACAGTACACTGGTTCTGGGTTGGGGTTTTTTGAAGTCTGAGAGATTTTTTTCAAGAGTTCCTCTGCAGCTAAGAAGCACAAGTGGTATGGATTTTCCTATTTTGAAGCCTTCTTCTCTCTAGTCTAATTTAGGATGTTATTAAGGGATTTTTTTAAGAGAGTACATCAAAAAGAACCCAACAACAAGTGATCTCTGTCCAATGTTGGAACAACCCCAGACGGTGCCACAGATAAAACAGGAACTTTCCATCTGTACAGTTTCACTGCTGTACATCTTTATTTATGGTAGGTAGCTGCCTGCTTTGCCAGTGTGGCTCCCGTGCTGCTGGTGTGAACAGGAGTTGTCAAGGGCATGTGGGGCACATCTTTGTGCATCTGCTTCAGTGTGTGAGCTGAGAGGAGCTTGTTCACTCTGCTCTGCTGCGCAGGGGTTGGCTCCAAGTTCGTGCTGTGCTGGGGCCGTGGGGAAGCCACTGGCTGCTGAATCAGTGCAGCTGCAAAACATCCCCCTGAGGTGTCGGTGTCCTCCATCAGCAGCCTCTTGGGTGGGAAGGAAGGCTCCATGCTCAGCTCAAGGCTAGAGTAGGTGGTGGGAGGGCAGATTGCCTGGCTGAGCATGTTCTGCCAGAGGTAGGTGTTAGCCAGGGTTTATGGAAGGGCTAACTAGTGCTCTGTACTCTGAGCCCCTGGGAATGCTGGCGTGCAGAGCCCCGGCCTGGGAAGGAGGCTGGATCCATTTTACTTAGGCATTACAAATTACCATTAGCTTTATCACCCCAAAATTCTTCACCATAGTATGCAAAGTTGACTTGGCAGTAGCCCAGAGTATTTTCCACATTCAATATGTAATTATTACACCTTCCCCTTGGATTCTCCACTGCTGCATATATGATTCCTGTTGAGCATCTTAGGTTATAAATGCCTTGGGACAAAAATGGTCTTTTGGGTCTGTGTTTATCCAGGATCTGGCTTCCTGCCAGTCTGGTCAAATGCTGGAGTCCCTTAGTACCTCCACATCACAGAGAATGATTAATCATAACAATCCTCAGCCTCTTGCATGGCTCGGTGATGAGTCCTTCCCACACCTCTGCAGTACCAATGCATACAGGAGATCCATTGGTAGGGTGTGACTTTACAGTGCCCCGGTTCAGAAAGCCCAGACATATTTCATGCATATTAAACATCAGGTATCATGTGCTGCTTTTGAGGTGCAGTAAATATCTCCTGTGCTGTGCTCAAGCTTTCCACAAGAAGCACTTTGGCAACTCAGAGTGGCTTGTGCTCTGAGCACCACTGACCCCTTACTACAGCTGAGGAAACTGAGATGCAGGGTGGGGAGAAGATTATATTCAGAAAGCAAGAGAGGAAAAAATCCACTGTTCAGACCTTTATACTCTATTCACATCGTGGTGTTCTAAGTCCTGGGAGCCTCTCAGGTGAGATTTTGCAAGCTGCCTTGAGCTGTTTGTAACATAGCTCTGACCTGCTTCTGCGAGCAGGCTGGAGAGCAGGATATGTCCTCCTGGACGTGTCAGCATCCCTGACTCTCTGCAGCTGCACTGCCCCAGCTGATACCCCACTGGCCACACCGGCAGCAGAGGTGTCAATGGTGAGTGTGAGGAGTCGAGGAACGGGGGAGAAGGCTTGCTGTTGGAAAGGCGCCTAACACAGGGACCGACTTTCTTGTTGGATGTGGGTGTTGCAGAGGAGTCAGGTCTGCTTTGTGTTGCTTGAGTCACAAGGATCAGTGCTCGCAGGAATAAATGTGCCAGTAGCAGCATGAGAGTGTGGGAGAGAAAAAGTACTTGGGGTGGTGCCATCCACCTCCTGCTCTGGCCCAGCCCCGTCATCTCCCCCCAGTTCCTCCCAGCTGCAGCAAAGGCTGCTCGGCTGCTGCTGAGGGGCAGCAGCTGAACACTTTACCTCAGTACATTTAGTATGTGCAAATTAGCAGCAGCATAAACAGGGAGTTGGCAGTAAATATGATTTATCTGCCACGACAGAGTCTCACTGAAAAGAAAGGGAACCAAGTGATAGGGCTCAGTCCTTGAGTTGGCTTCTGGCAGGTCTTGCCAAGGGACTTAGTCTGAAGCATGCAGAGTGGATTCATGGAGTCAGTAATATCAGGCTTAGTGCATGGTTATGATCCTCCCTTTTACCATTTCCTACACTTCCTGCTGGGATGTGCCTGGCTGAAAACAAACAGCACTGACAACTCCAAGGACTCAGCTGGCTAAAGAAGGATGTTGATGCATGAAGTCTTTGGTCATCCTGTAGATCCTTAGAATGGCTTAATACATTCCTGGGGGGGGGGTTGCATTTTTTNTTTTTTTTTTTTTTTTGCACCATCTTGCTTTGGTTCATCTATATTTACTTGTCTGTTCCAGGATCCAGGGATTTCTGTAGCACAAGGATCAGGGCCCACTGGAGGGAAGTCACCAGTCATTGTGCTACAGGATGTGGGCAGGAGCTGCAGTAACTCCCTGACCACCCCAGTGAGGAGCAGCTCCTACCTTTGAATAAGGATATGGGTGTTGCTGGGAAATCAAAGGTCATCTCCTGTTTTAGGAGGTGGAGGCTTAAATGGAGGAAGGAGAAGCTTACAGCCAATACCTGACTCTGTCTGCATTTAATTATCTAATGTGTCAGTGCACACATACCAGATCTGCTGACCTCAAACATGTAAAAATCCCAAGTCAACCCACTTCCCCATGTCCCCCAGTGTGGGTTTTCCATGCAAATAACGTACACTGGGGTTCTTGCTTCCTTTTTATGTTGAAACCTTCAGGGGACATGGTTTGCATCTGTCTTTATCAAAGCAGCTGCCTTGAGATAACTTGTAGGACCACAGGAGCTGGGCTTGCAGAGCATCTCACAAGCCAGTCAAAAACTTGTCAGGTCCTGCCGTGTGGGTCACTGGGATGTTGTGGTTGAATACACAGAAGCCTGCAGCAATAAGACTGCGGGTAAAAGCACTGTGTACAAGTGGAGGTGTTGGGTAGGGGGTCCAGCACAGCTGAGTAACTCACTGGTAAAGCTGCAGCCCTTTCCACTTCATGGTCTGGACACCACTTCCCTGAGGAGGATGGATGAGATAATATCCATGGCAGGAAGGCATCCAGATTTGGGGGTGTTGGGGTTTTTTCTTAGCCAGGATGCCTATAACTTAGGAATGGCTGGTTCTTGTCAGAAACTTATCTCACTTGATCCAAGGACTCCCTTGTAAATGACAAGCAGACGTTTACTGTAATATGAAGCAATTATCTATAGTGTAATCACCTTCACAGGAAGCACCTTAAATATTTAAACTGACTGTCTCCTGCTTTACAGGCACTCCAAACAGTCCTAGGTGGCAGGTTAGAATATGTGCAAGGCTCCACAGCCCAGAAGGCAGAGAGACTTGGGTTTGCTCAGGGGTGTTGTCATGGACACTGAGGGTTTCCATCCATACTCTACTGCGTGGATTTCTCTTATGGGTTTCTTGTAAGCATTATTTCTATATTTACATCTCCTTTTGTAGGAACAGTGAAATTCCCTTTTTGCTCACAGTAGTATTACCTGATGGGGCTCTGCTGCAGTTAACATTTGCTCTTTGGGACTTCAAATAGCTATTGCATTTCTTTATACCTAGACCCTCAAAATATCCATTTATATTAGCACTTCCAGGCTGATTTAACCATGTTTTAGCTGCAAATTCCAGTCTAGTTTGAATCCTGCAGTTGATTTCAAGGCATATTCTGGTGATTTCAGAGTGAGCCTTGAGCAATTTGTATGGGCAGGAGCACGTCAAGACACAGTCTTTGTGCTCAGTGCTCTTACAGCTCTGCTCTGCATTAACCTACCTGCACTTGGGCCATGAGACTACTTCCCAAGCCATTTTCTCGCTCATAATGCTGATGGATCAATAGGGCCATTGTACCCTTCCACCTTCTGCAGGTGCTTTATTTAATGCCCAGTTAAAATGTTTTAGACAAATCACAGAGTCTCAGCCCACTTGTACTGGTTGGGGAGGTGCTGTGAATTAGTTGGCAGGTTTTAATCCAGTAAAGCCTAGTTAACACTGTCCTTGTGCCCTAAGCTGATTATGATAAATAGGCCTGCTGTGTCTTAGCAGATGCCTGAAATCAGATCAACCAAATGCAGTTAGACCGGCCAGGCAAGTTGGGTTTTTCTTCTCTTTCCTTTTTATTTTTTTTCCCCGTTTTAACTCCCCCAGTGGTAACACTAGCTTGGCTTTGCAGCCAAGGTCTGCTAAGGATGCAGTGATGGCAATTGACTGCCATCCACCCACTGAGGTCACAGAGATTAGAGAAGCTTCTGGAAGAATGCTGCGAGCTCACGTGAACCCTTGGCAGCTGCTGGCTCCCTCACCCTTCGCCCTTCCCAGCAGGGATTGTGCATCCCTGGCCAGGAGGAGGCCGAGAGCAGGGACATGAGGTGTGTGAAACTCAGAGGAGGCGGCTGCAGCGAACCCGGATTCATTCCTGCCCCGCCATCAGCGATAAGCCCTCTGTGTGAGACAGGGGCCGGTGGGGTGCTCTGCCCTCCCTCTCTCCTGTTTGCAGGTGTAGAGAAGCCTCTGGCTTCCTAGAAAGCACCAAGGGTCAACCTCTTGGGTTTCACCGCCAGCTCTGGACATGTTCATGTGCCACTGCCCCCTGTGCAGGGGACAGGTCAGAACACAAAATTTGCCCCCATCAGCAGGTAGAATCAGCAAGGTTTGAAAGTCGAGAGCTCAAGGGGGACCTCTGAACCCAGCAAGGAGCTTTCTGGTTTAGGGCATCCCATTCCCTCTGGCCTTTACAGCTCATCAATGGGAGAGTTTTCTGCAGCTCCCCTGGGATGATCCAGGACACCCACGCCTACAGGGAAGGTTTCCTGTCCCGAGGGGGCTCCTGAGTGCATGTTCCAGCATTTCATGTCTGAATACAGGCTCTGTTGAGCAGTGCTGGAGAATAAAGCTCCCATTTAGGATATTGCTGCTGCCTAAGAGGCTTTAGGGATTGTTGAAACTCTTGTCTCTCAGGAAACAGTCTGGATTCATCTGTTTCCAATTAGAGCCATGGGGCTGTGTGGAGGCCTGGGGAGAGTGTTTGCAGCTCCCAACCTCGCTGCACAGGAAGCAGGGAACCCCTGCTGCAAGGAGAAGCTGCCAAAGCCCACCAGGAGCCGTGGAGCATGCTTACAGGCATCAGTAAGCAATGGCATGAATCAGGGCTTCCCTTGCATGCATGGGTGGGAGCTAAAACATCCCACTTTTTAGATGTTTGTCTGAGAGGTATTAAAACAACCTTGAACTAGGAAGCAGGAATTCAGTTGGGCAGCAGGAGAAAGTAGACTATGTCCCTCCTTGGTGCCCTGTCTAGAGGGCCCCCATATGCTCTCTCTGTCAGCACTCCAAAGGATGGAACCTTGAGATGGCTTGGGCTTAAATGAGACCAGCTCCTGTCTGGGCTGTGGGCTGCTGGCAGTGCTGTGATGAGAGGGCAGGATAAGCTCTCTGCATGAAAGAGCGCCAAGGGCTCACTGAACAGGAGACATGGAACAAATTCAGCCTGCTGTGACTCTCCAGGGCAAACCTCCTCCGAAGGCGTTGTAGCCCTGCTCTGGGTTACTGCTCAGCACATTGCTGGCTGTGCCCCCGCTGAGGGTGAGGAGGGAGCCCAGTGGCTGCATGCTGCACACCTGGACAGGGACTGCACCACGTCTCTCAGAGCCAGAGCTCTGTGGAAAGCTGGTTATCTCCAGCTGGTGGGCAGGGTTTGGTGGAGAACCACTGCTCCCTGTCCCCCACACGCTCTGTCCAGGCACTCTGCTATCACATGGAGGGGGCAGCATGGGGTGCCCCTACAAGCCCCACACATGGCAGACCAGGGCTGCAGCTGTGGATTCGCATTGTTCCAGTGCAAAGCAAATGGTGGGGGTTGGTTCTGGAGCTTTTCACTACCTGAGCCCTGCAGTGTTTGCACAGCACTGACCTCAGGCTGGGTTCAGCTCTCCCACAGTGCCTCTGAGTGCGTTATGAGTTTGTAGACACAACTGCCTGGAAACCAGGTACTCTCAGGAGCTTGTTGACTTTGCTGTGTTGTTCATTTTGAATACCAGGTTTAAAAGGCAACCCGTGGCTTTGCACTTATTTCCAGCTTCTGTTTACCTACCACATTCTTTCAGCTCTGAGAGCCTGTGTTTCATTCACCTTGATCTGCAAGTCTCCAGGTGACAGACTTTTCCCCTTCCAGACTGCTCCTCTTTCTGCCAAGGTAGCCCTTTCTCTGCAGCCGCTCACTTGCCCTGTCACATCTGCTTTCAGAGTCCAGTCTCCAGTTCATCTCCCCTGCATCTTTTTTGCCTAGTAAGTGTTGTCTCATCTGTGGTTTCACTGCCCTGATTTAATTCTTTACACAACTGGGCCATGCAGAAAGCTAGACCACCCAGGAGATGGACATGCTGCCCTTACTGGTCCAAGTGCTGCCCTGGAGAGCTGTCAGTGCAGTGCAAATGGGCCCAAAACATCTCATTTCTTCGGGCAGGTTTGTGAAGGAGAGCTCCTTGGAGGGAGGGACATGGCTTTTATGGTGTGTTACTCTGCTCTCTGCACTGTGTTTCACTGAGAAGGGGGGACCAGGGAGAGATCCTACAGATCCGGGAAGGCACTGAGGTACCAAAGAGACATCAGATGTGCTCTGAACCATGCAGTGCCTGGGTGCTGGTCAGGTGGCAGCGTAGTTTTGGTGAGTTAGGAAAAGGCATTTGTCTGAGCTCAAACACTCTGGGCAGTCTGGTCATGGGCCAGCAGAAGGTGGTAGATGTGTCATGCCAAGACACCAGGGCTCTGCCTCAGCCAAGGCCCCAGTGCCTGAGGAACAGCCTCTCACTATGTGAGGCCTCACAGGGCCTTGACTGGAAGAGCACTCAGAAAGCCCTGACAGACAACCTGGCCTAAAGCAAAGTCACTTCTCGCCCTTGTGTTTAGGTACATCCATGGAAGATCAGTGGGCAGGGGTTGAAACCAGTAGGAGAGAGTTGCACAGACAGCAGAAAAACACAAATATCAGCAAAGCCTGATACAGGAAATACTAAAAGAGAATATAAAGCTTATTTGGGTTTGGGGTTCTTCAGTGGTGTGTTTCTCCATCTAATTAATTGCCCTAATGAGAGTGAGGCTCTTATCAGACCCACGAGGGAGTTCACCTGGGAAGAGTGGGGGAGAAAATGGAAGGTTGATTAACATATAAAGAGTGGTAATGAGAGGTAAAGATTGCTGTTGACCATGAGAAAATTTAATCAGGCTGTGTTCTTTCCTTTCATGTTGAGAGCTGTTTGCTCCCTGCAGAGTCATTGGGAGCATTGCTGAAAGGTGGGGAGGGAAGCAGCGTGCACAGCTCCTTCCCCTGCTGGTGGCATTCACTGGGAATGCTGCATCTGCACCAGTGATGTGACTGCATCTCTTCTCACTGGAAAGAGGACTGAAGTCCTGAGACCTGAGGGGTTGTCAGTCCCTATTAATAAACAGGTATGAGGAAAGTTTCTAGGCCTGAACTGCAACAGCAAAACTGGTGATGCATGAGTTTGTCCTCTGTGTGAGTGTGTCCCGCGTATGCCCACAACCAGAGCCCAACTCCGCAGGCTGATTCCCAGCAAGTGCTGTGGTCCCCTAGGCAAGGAGGAGCAAGAACCATTTCTCCTCTGCCTTGAGAGATAGAAACCCCAGGTATGAACGGTGAAAGATGATGAAAGCTCTTTCCTCTTTCTTATAGACTTTGGGGTTTTTAAAGAGCAATCAGGCTGTCTGACTATGATCTGTGTAGTGCCAAGAGATACAGCTGTGGGTTGAATGCTCCCAAACCTGCTGATGTTTGTCTGTGCTGCAGGTGTGCTGCACCTCAGTGGGTCAGGGGCAGAAAATGTAGGTGGGGTGTGGGTGTATAATGAAACCCCTGCACGCTTGTGCTGCTGTCAGATTGCATCATGTTTACAATTAGACAAACAAATCAAGGGGCTGGGGAGCCCAACCACTCTGCCTGCTGACTAATCTCCCCTCCCCACGCCTCTGGCTGAGCCCTGCCATGGGCTTTTGGCACACAGGAGCCCTATGGCTTGGTTTGCTAGGAGCTCAAAGGGGTTTGACTGGCGGGAGAAACCCCCAAGTTGGGGACTCTCCACCAAACCTTTTTGCCCATGGTGTCTTGAGCAGAGTGTAGCAGCAGCAAGCGACTCTCTAGAGAGTGTGATGTTACAGAATAAAAGTGTGGGTGGCAGGGGCTGTTAGCATGCTGGCAGTAATTCCCAGCTCCGTGACAATGAGCCACCGATATTATCACGCATGCTGGGCTAGATCCTGCATTCCTCCTTTTGCCTGAGTACTTGATGAAAGCAGTGGAAATTGCTATCCAAGTAATGATTGCACGATCAGGTGGATGATGACACCCTGCTTTTCTTATCGCTTTATCTCTGGCACTTCCTCTCTCTCTCCATGTCTCTTTCCACTAGCAATGTTTTCATTCTGTCCTCACAAAGTGTAAGGAGAGCCCACTGGAGAGCTCCGAAATGCATATGATCCCTGGAAACTCCATGAACTTTTAGGGAAAATATTCTTCTGCTTTGTTTCCAGCAATTAAATTGCATCAGAAGATGCACAGAGCTGTGTAATGTCTTGCTGCTGTTGCCCTGGGCAAGCAATTGCTGGGTGATCTATGGTGAGGAGCAGCTGAGGAAGTGGCTGGGCAGCAGCACGTGGGGAGGTGGTGCAGTAAGATGTCCTGGAGATCACCTTTGTTTTCAGCCCCCCCTCATCAACAACTTTCAGATCCTCCTCTTGACAGATGACATGGCTGAAGAAATCTTATCAGGCATGATAAATAGATCCAAATGTTTGTGTGATTGCTGTTGTCTCTGCTCCGTTGCCTTGGTAGGACTTTCCATGGTGCTCTGGATCTCTGCAGGTTGAGTTTCTTTGGCTCTCTCCCAGAGTAAGGAAGGCAAAGTGAATTTGTCTTTTGAGAATCTAAGGGAACCATGGGAAGCGTGAGTTGTATACACTGTTCAAACTCCAGCATTCCTGCAAGCTGAAGCCTTGGGGAAAGTGAAACCTGTCGCCGGCCCAGGAGGGCATGGCAGCCCTGCTGACAGGCACCCTGAATTAAAGTGGGAAGGGTTGGTGTTTGCTAAAAACACCAGACATGGCCTGGGAGGCTGACACAGCTCTGTAAGTAACAGTGAGCACTAGATGGACAGTAAAACCCTTCTAAATTTGCTTTAATGAAATCCAAGGTAACTGAAGTATCAGTCACAGCCTGCCTGAACTGGGAATATGTGTTCTCACAGCTGGAGGACCCACAGGCTGCTCCCCTTGGGGATCTCTTCCCCTGTGTGGAGGCTGGCCATGGAGGAGGGCAGAGCTGCAGAAGTGTCTTGGTGCAAGTTCAGTGGCACAAGTGTGGCAGCCAGACCTTTGGGTGGGTATTAGTCAAAGCAGCGTTCCCCTTTATCTTGTCTGCTGGCTGAGGCTTGGTTGGAAGTGCAAACACAACCCAGTTGGGTTTTGTTTGCTTCTAGTATGACAGTAGGAGATTTCTCCTACTCCGTAGAGGAGAACTTGCTGAAGGATTTTACACTGCACCCACTCAAATTCTTAGAAATGGGAAATTAATATAGATTCGGTTAATAGCATGCACTAGTGACCTTTCTGCCCAGGGACAGGCAAGAGACTCGTGGGCTCTCACATTTGAGTGCTTTACACACCAGCTGTAAGAGAAATGAAGAGAAGTTGAGAGCATGACCTCCCTGTAAGGACAAGGTAGTTCTTGGTTTGGGTGGAAGCAGAACTGTACTTCAGAGACTGTTTTCACAGCTGTTGGTCTCAAGTGGGCTGTAGCCACAACAGATATAAATATTCAACTTTCTCCCCATTTTTCTGTGTTGCCTGAGAATCTGAACTGCAATCCTCATGTTTAGGTCCCGGGGCTGCAGAGTGGCAGGTAGGGGACCATGGGGAATTGTGCTGATGGGGATCTGCCGAGGACCAATCCTCTGTCATTCAGACATGTTGAGGCTGGAAGAATTTTTCAGGTATATTGTGTCAGCTGTATGTGAGCCTCATCCTTTTAGGTGACAGTGGCCACAGTGGGGTGGAATTCTGACTTTGTGGAGTCTTTAGGAACCCCCCTTCTGACTGTGAAGGCTGGGGAAGTCGGCTCCTTCCTAGAAGATTGGTAGTGGCACTGTCCCGCAGCGCTGCATGGTGCAGAACCCGGCATCAGGAGTTGTGGCATCCCTGACTACAGCCGCACACATGATCACACTTGGCAACTCTGATCCCTCCTGTCTCTGCGGGATGGTGTCCTTTCCCTTATCTATTTCCTTTCTGAAAGTGCTTTGATCTCTGCGTGGATTCAGTGCCAAAGTCATGCGTTCCCAGATACTTTTTTTTTCCTCTTGATGTTGCAAGTACCAGTTACTTTGATGACATGTTGCAAGTTTGCCTTAAAAATGTTGATTTAGTTGAGGAGTGGTGTTGCAAGCAGGCAGGAAGACGTCCTGGTCAGCTTTTAAACACTTACAGCTGTAAACCAGCAGCTTTCCCAGGAGAGTACATGCTCACCCATCCCAGGACATGCTCTCCTGCCTCCTCCCTGCACAGGGATACAGGGGCCAGGCTGAACTGTTACCAACACCTCCTTCGTAGCTACACTACAGCCAGCTGCTAATCGGTTCCAACCAGTGAGTCTGAGCATGGGACAGCCATGTGATCCCTGGGTCTGCACAGCACAAGCAGTTCATGGTTTTTAAGGTGTGACCAGCTGATCCAGCGATTCCTGGTCCAAACCCTGTAACTCCTACTTGACAAGAGCATTTTTTGTTTTGAAGACATATCAGGATAGGGAAACTCCTCCACTTCCTTTGGTAGTTTGTTCCAGTGGTTAATAATTCTTTCTGCTAAAAATGTGAGTCTCATTTCTCACATGAACTTGGTTCACTTTTGCTTCCTATTGCTGCATTTTGTCCTGGTCTCATCCAGTGTGAGCAGTGGAAGTAGGCCAGATGGCTGAGAGCATCTCAAGTTCAAATTCTAGTAAACCTGCAAAATTTTCTAGAGGAATGCAAGTTATTTTCTTCAGGGAAGTGATGGACAAAATATTCTGTAGCAGCTGGTGAGAAATAACCCCTCTGACTTTAAAGACTTGACCTCCACACTCTCCTCTCTCTCTGCCTCCAAATCTGTTCTCCAATCTTTTTCTGCAGCTCATTAAGAGGGAATCCCCTGCTGGAAGAATAAACTAAAATAGAAAAATCCCTTTTCAGGAATAAGCACTCTGTGGCTAATCAAGCTGGGATTGCATTGTTAGGAGGAACCTTTCAAAAAACAGGCCCACAGCAATGCGTAGCAAGAGCATCTGTTTTAGTTCTGCAGAATAAGCAGGCTGGCAGCTTTATGTAGAGATGCAATCCAATTCTTGTGTTTGGGAGCAAAAGAAAAATGCTTCAATATGAGTTAATTACAGTTGTTTTAATAAATCCTTTGCAATGCACATTTCAGCACAATTCACCTTGCAATTTATCTTGTAGACAGAAGCCTGATGTAACCAAAATCTGATATAAAATCTATCTCTACTTCCATATCCTTTCTTGAACTCTAATCTAAAAAGAGAAGGAAAAAATTTAAGGATCTGAAAGAGAGAATTTCTGTATCTCGATGTTTTTGCAGTTCAGTCCTACAAGCCAGAGCTATTAGCATTCAACAGCAAGGAAATATCACCACAGTTGTTGCCTGTTGACGGGCTTCATCTCCCCTGACCTGTGCTCACTGGAGAATTGATGGGATGATATTTGATGTGACAGCACTGCTCTTATAGTGTCTCCTAATCCCAAATGAGAGAGTCAAAACTCCTGTCAGTAGCTCCTCTGTTTTTTTCTAACGTATCCAGCTGACATGGGTGCCTGGGAGGACTGGGAATCATTTGCAGCCAAGTGTTTAATGAGTGTCCACCACCAGAGAGGGTTTATGCGTGGCTGTGTGGCCACCTCCTTCTGCACTGAGCTCAGCATGTCACATCACCTCCTGCCTCCCCAGACAATATCTGCATGGCAGCCAGTGTGACAGGCTTCTCTGTGCCTTCTCCTGGGGTGTCCAGAATGATCCAATTTAGGCTGACAGCTACAATACACAGGAATAAATATGTATTGTGATGATCCTGTCAGTTGTGACTGGACTGGAGAGATGTCTTCTGCCTAAGTGCTGAATTTGCAGACAAAGAATTGAAGCTGAACAAATGGATAAAATTGCCTGCTGTGGAAAATGGTAGGTGCTGAATGGTCCTAAAGCCTGGCCCCAATTAAGTGCTTTGGGATTGGGTTTGGAGTGGGATTTTTTTTTTTTCTTTTTGGTTGTGGAAGGCTTTTTTCCATGTCTGTGTGCTTGTGTCTAGGTACAGCAGCCTGGAGGATGTCAGGATCAACCTGTCCAAGACATCACCTGGTGTGGTGTAAAACTGCTTCATTTCTGGCTGGAGGAAGGCATTTCTCACAACAGTTTCAAGACTCTCTGCAGGCCAGATGCCTGAGGAGTTCCCTGAACTCTTCCTTCTCCAGGATGAATTAAGTCATCTGTGGTTGCATGTTCTTGCCTTACTTCAGACAATGCCACAATTTTCCCCTTGTCTTCTTAATTTCAACCCTTTTTGTCTTTTTTAACCAGAGGTGGTGGAACAAAAGGTCCTTTCTACCCTCCAGGAAAGCAGTCAAAGAGTCTTTCTCTGTCACTGACTGACATGTGTGACTTTACCTGGAAGAGATGGTTCTGTGTTTGGCTTTGGACATGGGTTTCCTCCTCCTCTCTGCAGAGAAAGCATTCAGAGGGGTGTTTGAAACTTTCTCGTAATTCCTGTCTCGATTATCTTGGCACATGACAGGAGGCAGGAGTTTCTGTATTTTTGGAGTGTAGGAACCACTTGTAAAGAGCAACATGCTCTGGACAACTCAACGTGGTCCTCTGACACAGGCAGAGCATTGCCAGCAGCAAAAAGCTGGAGAATCATAGGTGGCTTTTGCAAACACCAGGCCCCACTTTTCATCTCGTGCAGTAGCGTGGATATGCAATGCAGGAGGCTTTAACTTAAATGCCAGTATGAGTATATTCATGTCTGAAGAATCTGAAGTGCTTATCTTGTTAAATAAGGCCCCAACACCTCCCACTTCCCCACTGTCCCAGAGCACTTCCTGCTGAAGGCAGGCAGCTCTAAGCTCTGATCATTTGTGCCTGCAGCTGACCAAGCCACTGCACCAAAATCCAAAGTGTCTCAGACAGGGAGAGTGGGCTTTGGCTGCCTCTGGCCCCTTCCTGGTTTCCAGCTCATTCACAGGCTAAATTGAGCCTTTGTCCTGCTCAACATCATGAGGCTGGGCTCCTGCCGGCAGGGACAATGCCCTCCTGTTAAGGACTAAGCCTGTAGGGAGGGGGCTGAGCTGTGCAGCACCTTCCAGCACCAGCCTCTGATCTAAATGGTGCCAAGGTGAGTGTTAATGGAGGGGGGATGCCTACCTGCTGCTCCTTCTGGGCACTGATTGCCCCCAGTATCCATCTGCCCCATCTCCCTCTTTCAGGTTTCTGTCCCCACAGCAAGAGCAGCAGAAGCAGACATGCCTACCCCTCACCTGGTGTGGGTGTTTTTTAACCCTGGGAATTACCTTAAAATAGAGCCACCTACACCACGCTGAGGTGAATGGCCAGCATGAAGCAGACACACAAATTCATCTCTCTGGGCTTAAAGCTGCAGCACGGAAAGGGCAAAGAAGGGCCAAAGTGTCAACTGGTTGGGTTGAGGCCTCTGGAAATGTCAGCGTAACCTGTGTCAGAGAGAAATTCCACAGTCTTGTCCCAAACCTACAGTAGGTCTGCACTCAGCAGGGAGGACTCTTCACACTTCTGCTCATGGCCCCTGCAAGGAGCTCTGTACTGCTCCAGGACACCCTGAGGAGAGGGCAGCAGATACTTAAACCTCCCTTTAGGAATGACATCGGGGTATTGCCAAAATATGCTCTTCTGTCCTCTCCCTGCTGCAGTGAGGGTGATTTTCCCATCTTTAATAGGGGAAAATCTCACATCAGGAGAAAATGCACAGTCAGTCTTGTCTTGCTAACCTTGTGACAAAGTAGAGTCACCATATGGTAAAACCACGCTGACCTGAGATTCTCCAGGCCTGTCTCAGCCTGTTACTGCGCTTCTGTGAACCCTTTGCTGTCACACCGCCAGAAGGGAGCAGGCAGAGGTAAGCCCTAAGAAGCTCCATTGTTTGCACATCTCTCTCTGCTTTCCCTCTCTGCTTCTGGAGGTTTGTGCTCAGAGGTGTCACACCGTGTGTGCTTCTTGGTGGGACACCTATATGGGCTGATGGTATTTCTGGCTAGCTAGAATATAGAGGGTGCTGCTCTGATCCATGTGGAATAGGTGTGGAAAAGAGAGTCCCTGTGACTCTAAATTCATAGCTCAACGCAGTGCCAGGCATGGCCCCAGGAGGAGACTTGCAATATCACAAATGTGTTTTATTCCTAGAAATGCTGTAGTTGTTCCTTACGGGTAGGCACTTCCTGGAGTTGTTAGGATAAAAAAAGGAGCGGCAGCTTGAGCAGCCTGTTGTCTGTAGGCTCGAGTGGAATGACAGGAACGCCACGTCTGCACAGTGAACAGTTTCTGTAAGACTGACCTCCCTTGGTGGAATGGTTTCTAAAGGAAAACCTGGGTTTGAGTATCTTTGAGCCCCTTGGGTTCAGGTGCCCAAGATTCAGTCCAAATATATAATTTTCCCCCTTCCTGGTAGTTAAAAGATGTGTTGCTGACAGTTTCAGTTGTTTACGATTCAGCCAGTGGAAGATGTGTCAGATGTCCCTATTCCCAAAGCAGCACTGCTGAGGTCTGGGTGGTGGCATGTCCCAGTGACCAGCCTTCCCAACTGGGAAACTGCCCCTCAATCCACACTCCTGATACAGCACTGCTTCCCAGAGCACTGTCTCTTAAGGGGCTCCTGAGAGATTCCTGGGATGCAGGAAAGGAAACATTCATGTCTGTGCCACGCTCCTGGAGGAGGAGGTTGGTGGGAAGAGAGATAAGCAACTGCCATGGAGGTTGGTGGGAAGAGAGATGGAGCAACTGCCACTTTGCCACCCACTCCTAAACTGGACTTCAAGTATCATTGCAAGCAATGCTGGACAAATGTTCTGGCAAGTGACAAATTGTTTCCCAGCTCAGCCCCATTCTCTTCCCACCTTTTTTTCCCTGTGAGTCAACTTCTGCCTACACAGATGCTTCCAGAGCAGCCCGAATGCCCTTTTCGTTGTGCTCTGATGGGATGGTGACTTTGCACTGAGGCACATTTTCTTCCCTTGAATTTCTAGATTTTCCTGCATGTGGGCAGAGAGCAGCATGATGCTGAATGACTGAAGTCCCTGCTCACAGTTCATGAATAATAAAGACTGCCAAAGCTTGCAGCCTCAAAGCCACGTTTTGTGGGACCTCCAGCACACAGTCAGGCAGCAAACAGTTGTAGTGGTATGAAATGTGATGGCTTTGTGCTGATCTTCAGCCAGAGGTTACATTCCACACCCCAGAGCTGGAGAAAGGGATGGTCCAGCCCCTCCAGCATGGAGCCCCTCTACTGGCTCTGCTGGGACCTTTCTGCTGATATCTTGGCAAAGGAAAGCAAAGCTGAATCTGCTGGGTGCAGAAGGGACAGAGCAAGCAGCAGTTTGTAGAGGGAGCATTTTTCTCATGCTCTGAAGGACTGGCTGTTACTTTCTTTATCAGGATTGTAGGATGGGACCCTCTGCTAGCTGTAGGCTATAACAGAGATCCTTCACTCTGAGCAGTCTCTGTCAGAAGGGTCATTTCCCAGGAGAAACTTGGAAGGGCTTGGATTTGAAGGTCTTTTTCTCTTTAATAAATAAGAGACTCCTAATAAACCTGGAAATCCCTTTTTTAAATTTGATATACTGGCCTCTTCCAGACTCCCAAGCCTTCAGGGAGGAAGTAATAGGAAGTGGGATTAAATGGGCTTGAAGCTGAGGGACCAGAGGACTGAGGACCCCAGCCCTGCTTGCTGGGGTGCAGTTTGCACACCAACAGGCAAGGCAGTTTTTGGCGCAAGAGTTCCTGTGCAAGAGGCTGTTTGCCATAGCTGCAGAGGAAATCAGCTGTGTCACCCCACAGGCTCTTTTCTGTCAGTAGGAAACTGTGGTGAAGGCTTGTATTATATGCAGCAGCACTGTACTGGCAAGGGTTTCCAATAGAAAGTTGACTTGAAAGAAACCAAGGTGATGCAGTGATACAACTGTGTATTTGATAATACCAGTACAAATTATTGCTCATATCCTGCTGGTCTCAGATCATGTACTTCCTACAGGACAGAGGTGAGCAAAAGCATGGCAGGTATCATCCATTATTTTTATCTCTACTGTTCTTAAATGAACAGCATTGTTTTTGGTATTTACTTCCAATTTTCCTTACCTTAAATATAGCTCTGTATTTCAGGGATTAGTGTATGATACCCTCTTACTCTGCCTGTGAAATACAGGGGTGGAATGTTGCCCTACTGCACAAAACACTTTGGTGCAAAGAAAACTGTAATGAGCCCAAAGTGATGGGGGAGGTTTATTTTATAAAGATGCTCAAGCGGGCTATGCCATCAAAAGGATACAAAGTCGAAGCCACATCCTGCCGGCTTGGCTAATCCATAAAAGAGCTTTCAGTGTTTTCCCTTGGAGTAACAGCTTTAAATTTTAATAAGCTGTAGTGTACTTTCACCGGATGTAATAAGCTGATACAAAGTTTAAATGGGGTTAAGTAAGTAGGAACCTAGGAGAAAGGAACATAAAAGACGTAAATTATTTCCTCTCTTTTACAAGTTTATTTCACTGGGTTTATTTTGGGAAAAAAATATTTCATTCAAATTATTTATTTTTTTGTTTTCCTGATGATTCAGTGTCAGGGGAGGGAGACAATATTTGAAGTAACCACAGAGCAACTTGAGCAGAGAGGACACTCAGTAAAAGGAAATAAATTTATCAAGTTATTCATTCAGGTTATTTTGCCATATAATTTTAGGACGGTAACCAAGTCACAGGCATGTGTGCCTGAATGTGACCCACATAATCCTGTAAAGTAAGGATTTGTAGGAAGACTCCTTGAAAGGTCATCTGGCCCACCTGTAGCCCAAGGCACGATCGATTCTGTGTAAGTCTTTGTGGACAGAGATTTGTTGAGCCTGTTCCTGGAGCCCTCAGCCGCGGAGAACCGCAGGCTGCAGCCGCAGGGAGTGACCCCAGGGCCGGCACTCTCTGCTGCAGAGCAGCTTCCCTGCTCCTCCAGCAGCTGTCCTGGCTTGCCTGGAAGCCCATTACCGGTGTTACTGCTGGGAAAGGGGAGCTCTGCTTTATCTGCTTCCCCTCCACATCTCCAGGTGGCCACAGCCTCCCCCAGCCCACCAGCTCCAGCTGCTTACCCCCTTCCCCACAGCTGCCTTCTAGACACCCAGAAACACCATCCAAGGTGGTATCCAGAGGGCAGACCAAAGCCAAGATCGACTTTCTGCTTGTTTTCTGTTTGCAAAGGTGGGATAAAGAGCTTCTGGGGCATGGGATGTGCAATGTCATGCTTGTGCTGGAGTAAGTGTGGTGGTTTGTAGTCTGCACCATGGTTGCCCTGCCCTGACTATGCCATGCCTGGGGACTCCTGTAAACAAGCAGGGGCTGCCGGATGGGAATTTTTCTTGTTACTGTCAGTGCTACAGATAACAGAGGTGTATGGATTTACTGAATGTGTTTGTTTGCTTCTATCTGTGTAGCCTACTGAAATGGCTCCAAAACATTCTCAGCTAAAAGCATGAGCTGTTCCATTTTGGGCTTAAAAAGTCATTTCTGTACCCAGGAGCTGTACTCGTTCTCGGTGGAGTGGGCATAGTAACACACACTGTGCAGTGGATTATACTTATGTGATTATAGCCTCTAGGCAACAACCTGGAGCTTAAGAAATGAGTCAGTCAGAAAGACCAAGGCAGAGGGAATCAGATTCAGCAACGATAAGATTTGCTTCCAAAAGATCTGGACTGAAGTACACAGCATTTCTTCAAGATATGCTTGTCCTAATAGCAAATTAAACAGCATATGTAGGAATATTTTATGTCATTTGGTGTCTCACAACAGTCTAAAGAAGCAGTAACCACACACAAGGACTTGCAGTATGACAGGTTGGTTGGGTACAGAAAGGCAGGAATAGCTGGGAGATGAGTGAAAGCCCAGCCAGGCTGGTGATGGCTGTGTTTGTGCAGGGAGATCTGCCAGTGCAGAATAGGAGCAGGTTCCTGAGAAATACATCCAGGAAAAGGGAAGAGACAGGATGAGAAGGCAAGAAATGCATGCAGGGAAGCAGCGGCAGGAAGAGAAAAGAACAAATGAGAACTGGCAAGTTGATAAAAGAACAAAAGGGCTTTGTGTCACATTAAGGGCAGCTAACTACCCAAATCATTTTCCCATGTAAGCAATTACTGCAGCTACCCCAGGGATAGTATGTGATTGAAGATGGGAAGACGGGGTCTTTACATTCATAACTGGGTCTGGCAAGTGCTCCATCAATATGGCTCACGATGCTCTGGGCCATATCAGGTAAGCAGAGAAATTGAAACTTGATTGTGCAGATAGATGGATTCCTTGTTTTAAAAGATCTCTTCCATCTGTATGCAGGGTTAAGCCACCAGCTAGTGGAATAGAAAGAACAGAGGCTTCTAAAAAGTGGCAGGAGGTTTGGTTCATTCCTCTTTCACTCCTGACTGTAGCTGCTGACAGCAGCTTACAGCAGTTAGTGCAGTCACAGTCACGTAGGCATGAGTCAGGTAAAAAATCAAACTAAGACTGAGATTCCTTTCAGCCTGACTTTCAGAAATGCTGAGTGCAGGCAACTCCTGTGTGCTTTTCACCCTGTAGAATCCGCTTCTAGCTACAGGTGTTCTGTTGAGACTGAGAGAAATTCGTAACGAGATGAATGATCATGATCTGATCTCAGATCCTAGACTTTATCTCGTGAGTGACCAAGTCATGACACCAATGAGGTCTCAGTTTGACAGTCTCCTATTGCCGCTGCTCAGCTGACCTTAGCCCTGGGTATCAATTTAAGTGTCTTGCAGCTCTCCATTTACCGGCACAAACTTATCTCACTTGTCCTGTGTTTTGACATCAGCCATTCCAAAATTAGAAACTAATGATATGGGAAACTTAATAACATTAAAGAAATGCCAACCCATCTTCTCTGCTGCCTTGTGCTATGCTTTGTTCATCTGAGGAATTTCTTGCATTTCACAACCAACAGGAGGATGTGGGTTCAGGACTGTGCCGCAGCAGGGATATGATGAAGCTCAAGCCCCAGACTAGGACTCCATGGCATTTAGGTTACTCTCTATAACACTTCCCTGACCTATCTCCTGTATGATCCTTGGTCTGCCTTCTCCTCAGTGTCCTTTCAGGAGCTCACTGGCTTTCTCTCACCTTTGGTCTTGCTGAGATTTGGTCTTAACTCTTTGGAGTTACAAGCACATTTGTAACATCCAGCACAGGGCATCCTGTGTCTCAGCTGAGGCAAGTCAAGCCCTAGAAACTTGGCTGAGCCTGTCTCATTTGTGTCCCAAGAAATGGTGTTCATTTATTCGTGTAAGCCCCCTTTTAAAGATCCTTTTGAGTTTTATTCTCTCCAAAAGGCAGTTTGTTACTCTTGGGAGATACCTTTGGGATGCTGTTCCCTGGGGTGGAGGTCCAGCCGCGCCCCCCGGGAACTGAGGCCACCCCTCCCCAGCTGCAGCGGGAAAGTTTCCCTTTGCAGAACTGAGTACAGGCAGAAACAAAGAGCCCGGAGGAGGTGGGGAGGGGAGAAGGGAAGAATGAGCTAGGTTAGGGGAAATACAGCCTGGAAGAAAAGGAAAGGACCAGCTGATCTGAAAGCCCCGATAAAAGCCCAAGACAAAGACTGAAAGAGCCTGGGAGATTATCAGGGGGAAGCGGGAGGAGGAGCAGAGAGATGCAGCAG
>VYZQ01048236.1:1939-21254 GCA_013400655.1 Mystacornis crossleyi | reverse complement strand
CATTCATTTCTAAAAATAACTATTTCTCTTCATCCTTTATTAGACACTGTTTCATATGTTTACTGCCACACTTCTCCTACATCTACTTTCAACCATAATAAATAACTGGAAATGAGTGTACAGCTCAAAGGCAGTAACTGTTACAAATAAGTTACGGCATTATATTAATTTCAAGTGTGTCCTGCTCGACTCCCACTGAGTTCCAAATTTTAGATATTAGAATTTTTTTTACTGGAAGAGTGGCTAGACATTGGTATAAATTGGCCAAGGAGGTGATGGAATCACTGTCTCTGGAAGAGTTCAAGAGATGTCTGGATGTTGGGGATATGGTTTAGGGGAGATTACAGTGGTGTTACTTTGATGATCTTGAAGGTCTCTTCCAAACTTGATGATTCTCTGTGATTATTATGCTTGGAGAAATCTTAAAGACCACTGGTGTACTCATAAAGTTATGACTAGAATTAAAGATATGTATTCATTTTGTTAAGAGAAGTAGTCTTATCAAAAGGCTTATTGTACCGAGATAAGGAATGGCAGTCCAGTAGTTGTCTCTTGTGTAGATAACAGAGCCATGGGTCCCACTGCTCCGGGTGTGTACAGCTCTTTGCCATGTAGAACACTGTAATTAAAGAAAAATTCCTACAGTGCTAGTTGGGAGTGATTTATTACTGCAGAATGAGAAAGAAAGTAGAATAGACTATGAAGATCAACAAATGCTTCTACAGTAGAATTCCCTTTCTGCCTTCTGGCTTCTGAGGATTTATACCATGGATTTCATGTAATTAAAAAAAAGGTATTTTTAAAAAAGAAAGACATGTAGAGCTTCACAATAAAGGCTTGAAATGTCTTGAGAAAAAGAAAATAGTCATTCTGATTTAATATTTATTCTGCTGTACTACTTAACACAATGATGTATGTATCCTGTTCAGGAATGCAGGCCCAGGCTCAAGTTAGGTAAGACCAAACATATGAGCATTGACATCTGAATTGGTCCTCTATTTATTGCTCCTCCTTTGCTCCAGCCACTGACAGCAAAGGGAGGTTAGGATGACTGTACTGCTGTTTTAGGACATGTAGGGGCTGAATAGATTTGTGTATTTAGAGTATCATTTCCTTTTGGTGGGATTTCAAGTAATTAAAGAGCAATGAAGTTAATTTCGTGGCAGTGTATTACTGCATTCTTTTTCCTTTTTTTTTCTCACCAGTGATCACACTTTGTTGTTCTGATAATGGTATTGTCAAACCAGTGCTGGGCTTTGTTTTGTTCACTGTTCCTATTAGTGAGTTGTGTGCTTGCAGAAATCAACAAGATGAGCTTAAGCCTTGCAAAGCAAGAGATGAGATGAACAAGTGATGGAAGTTTTCATAACTCTTCTTTCTGCTAGCTCCTGTATGAAGGAAATGTGTCTGCTTCTGCTTTAGCTACACTTGAAATAAGCTGTGGTGGCTGTTGATCCAGACCCAGCATTCACAGGTTTGTGTCCTGGCTCTTTTAGTTCATACACAACAGTGTGTGAACTAAACAATTTTGCCTCAACTAGATGGATACATTTAGTTTGACTGTCATTGAAAAGTCTTTGAGAAAATTCAAGATTTCTGTCCATTTCCTGTGATTTTTCTCTTAGCTTTTAACTCCTTTTGACCCTGAAAGATTCTGGTTTAAATGAAGAAAAATTCTCTCACTCCTAAATACTAATTAGATGTATAGAATGTAAAGTTCTTGAACTAATCTTAATAAATAATGTTTTAGTGAGTGTCTGTTGCAGTTTAACCCCAGCTGGCAGCTCAACGTCACACAGCTGCTCGCTCACTCTCTGCAGCAGGATGGGGGAGAGAACAGAAGGGTGAAAGTGAGAAAACTTGTGGGCTGAGATAAAGACATTTTAATAGGGAAAGCAAAAAGCTGCATGCACAAAACAAAAAAAGGAATTCTTTCACTACATTCCAGTGGCAGACAGGTGTTCAGCTAATTCCCAAGGCAATCAGGGCCTTGGGAAGCCAGACACCACAACTCTGAATGTCCCCCACTCCCTTCTCATTCCCCCAGATTTATGGCTGAGCATGACATCATAGAGCGTGGAATATCCCTTTGGTCCTTTGGGATCGACTGTCCTGGCTGTGTCCCCTCCCAGCTTCTTGCCCACCCTAGCCTACTCACTCATCGGGGAGCATGAGGGGGAGAAAAGGCTTTGAGGCTGTGCAAAACTGTTCAGTAATAACTAAAACACCCCTGTGTTATCAACACCTTTTTGGTCATAAAACCAAAACGTATCACCATCTGAGCTGCTACAAAGAAAATTATTGCCATCCCAGTCAAAACCAGTACAGTGTCTAATTATCTCTTTACAACAGTACAATCTTCTAGAAATCTTTCTCTCCAAAATCATTCAGTACTGTGAGAATGTTATTTAAATACTCTAGGATGACTGATGAAATACAGAAATGGTTTTAAGCTTCCATTGCAGGTAACTCACTGCAGCACCCATACAAATATTAGTAATGTGTAGATAACTACTGAATACCATCTGAGAGATACAGGCTCCCACGTGAAATGTCAAAAAACATCTTGGATGCAAATGTAAAAGCATGGATAGGAATCCACTTGTTTTCTTCCACACATGCAATACAGGCATATTACATTTCAGGTCTGGATATGATTTCATTTAGGACTGAACTTTCCATTTTCCAGTTGGCTGTAAATACCAAGGGCCACTGTGGCTTCAGGATTTCAATGCATTGAATATTGCCAAGAAGAATGACCAGTTGCAAGAACTGGATGTGCCAGAAGAAGAGAGGGTCTGACCTGTCTCTGAGGAATTCAAGCCTTTCTGTTCTGTGTAAATGTCAGCTGGCTCCCTATCCACGGGAGAGATGAAAACATATGTCTGTCTAGGACATGTACCCTCTCATTAGTTATTTAGCAGATTGAGCTTTTGGTAACTTTTTGCCTACAAATCACTACAGCCTGAGACTTTGCTGAATCCTTTTGTCTCAGAAGAGAGAATCTTTCCCTTCGACTATATCAGATCAGAATATATGAGTCATGTATTTGTATGATGAAAGAGGAAGCCAGATCCAGATATAATTACTGACGAGTGTGCTGCAGATGAGACACAGAGCATAAGTGAATAAGCTCATCAAGACCTGTGCTGCTCTTGACAGGGGGTATGTGTAGAGATATGTATACACACATAGACATATACATGTATTTATCATACATGTCTGTGTCAAAATGGCTCTGGACTGGTAGTATCTTCAGTATCTCCAGTGAGCATAAGGGACAATGAGAAAAAGGCAGTTTTCAGATCAGGAATACATCTCTTGGTAGTAGCTCTTCTGAAATCTCATTTTGGTTGGAAGAGATCATGGGAAATCATCTAGCATGACCTCCTCTCTAAAGAAGGGCTAATTTGGATGAGGTTGCTCAGCATCTTGTCCAGTTCAGTTTTGAGAAACTCTAGGAACAGCCTAATACAGTTTCTTCTGTCACTTCATAGTATAGCTCATTCCTGGTGCAGCCACTGACAGCCAGAAGTATCACTACTCATGTCCTTAATTCCCTTTTTCTGCCTATTTGTGCAACACATGTATTCACTTAAGTTACATGCAGCACATAACCATCACATAACCAGTCTTTACACAGCCATGTAAAGACTTTGGTGGCAGTTTTATTTTCTTACATTGAGACTGAACATTGAGAGCCAAAAGAATAGCACAAATACCCAAACTTTTAGTGACAGTCTTAGAAATAGCAGTGTTCTGTTAGGGCAGCAGCATTGTTCCGAGTCTCCTGACTTGTTCCTTTTAGCACTAGAGGTTTTCCCGGGCTTTTGGGCTTTGCAAATAATTAGGGAAAAATAAATATCTGCCATACACTACAGCAAGAGATTATATTTCCCACATGACAATTCATCAACACAACAATACAGAACATTGCTGATTATGGCTGAAATACTTCCCACCTCCTGTCTCGAGGCCAGGCTGTTCCTGACCTTTATGTGATTCTACAGATGCCGAGAGAAATTATGAACCACTTCCTTTTTTCTCCCCTCACGTAGCCCCCAAGAGGACCCAGCACAGCTGAAGTGCCTGGCTGGAATTTTTTCCAGTATTAAAAGGAGTTTTGTGGACTTCAGATGAGCTTGGTTTTCATCTCCGTTGTTTCTTCTCCTCTTATAACAGTGTCAAAATACCTTCTTACTCTGCGCTGCCTCTTTCTATACTAATCTCATATTGGTGTTTCCCTGGATGTGCTGTACTTTTCCACCCAGAACTTCCATCAAGGAGGCTTTTGAAGATTTTCTAATACTTATCAGAGATTTCCAAGTGCATGACAGCACAGGGACAGCTGCTGCACAACAGGCTTCATATACGTGGTAGGTTTGATGCTTTGCAGATTCACAGAATTATAGAATCTTGAAGTTGGAAAAGACCTCTAAGATCATTGAGTCCAACCATTAATCCAGCACTTCAAGCCCACCAATAAATTATGCCTCTAAGCACCACATCTCCACCTTTTTAAACACTTCCATGGATGGTTGTTCCACCATTTCCACAGGCAGCCTGTTGCAGTGCTTGACTACTCTTTCAGGAAAGAAATTTTTCCTAATATCCAGTCTAAACCTCCCCTGGTGCAACTTCAGGCCACTTCCTCTTGTCCTGTCACTTGTTACCTGGGAGAAGAGGTAACCCTACCTCACTACGACCTCCTTTCAGGGAGTTGTAGAGAGCAATAAGGTGCCCCCTGAGCCTCATGTATGCCCCATCAAAATACCCAGTAAGTCCCATATGTTACAAAAGCCTGTCTGTGTAAAAGAACGGTAATACTGATGTTTTCATTCCATCTGGGACTCTTCAGAACGTATATTGATAGTGATCTCGAAGAAATAACATGCTGCTGACCTCCATAAAAAAGCACATGGGGAAGGTCTTGTACCCAGCATAGCAAGAAGATGTAATAACCTGAAGGCAGACTGTGCTCTAAAGGCACCTTTTCAGAAAGATCATTTGATTCCAGGCAGGTGCTTCAGCTTGTGAAACCCACCTAGCAGGCAAAGTTCTGTCTTTCTCACACTGATTCACGAGCAAGATTTGAGTCCTGTTAACAGCAGATAGAGCCATCACTGTCAATAAAATAAATAAACAAACAATCAAAGCGGCTGAAGTTCATTTACTGGAGCTCAGAAAATGCCTCTTAGGGTTCTTAAGCCTCCTCGTCCCCTCCGGCTCCTCCTTGGTAGCCCCGAGCCCCGGCCGCGCCCCGCTCCCGCGGAGCGACCTGCTCGCGCCTGGAGGAGGAGTGATAGGGACGGGGGCGCAGCCCAGATCCCGGGCTCCCAAAAGTAGGTCTCTGCTCCTTCTGCAGTGCTCGCTCTGGGGAGCAACGCGGTCGTTCGAGCACGGGTTTTCTTTGAGACTTGGGTTTCTTACCCCTCATCCTTCTCCTTTCCTTACCGCAAAAGGAAAGGAGAGGGATGCCCTCCTCCCTCGGAGCGGGGTTGGCTAGTTTTCTTGGAAGACAAACCACTGACCCAGATGCAACGCCGACAGAGTCGCATAGGGGATAAAAGAAAAAAACAAACACCTCACACAACGGCAACAACAACAAAAAAAGCAGCGCTCCTCTCAGCTATCACCTGCACATGCCTGGAAGGAGGCTCTTTCCTCCTCTAAGGGAAAAAAAATCAGCTTAGGAAAGCAAAGTTTGAACAGCGAATTCCTGTTATTTCAAAACGCCCCATGTGACAGGATATTTCCTTATCATTTGGAGCCCAGAGTTTTCCCCTGATCCACCAGCCCTTCACAAGTGCGGAGGACCTGCCCGGCGGGACGCCCTCTCTCAGCCGCCGGGCGCCACGGGCGGAGCCGCGGCCATGGCTCCCTCCCTGCTCCTGCTGCTCCTCGGGCTTCTGCCCCGGGTTTTTCCGCTGCTGGGTAAGTGCCCGCATGGGCTAGAAAAACGAGGGGTCACCGCAGACACAGAGCCGAACCTGACCGGGGGCGTGGGGAAGGAGCGCAGGTGGATCCCAGGACCATTTTAACCCTCACTGCGGCGTGCGGGCTGATGGAGCCGGCCTCCCCTCGGGACCCCTTCCTCCCCCGCATCCAGAGGCGCCCGGTGGGCAAAGCTGCCCGGTAGGGCGGCCTTTCGGGCGCCCATGGCCCTGTGGGCGCCGAACAGGGCTGTCACCGGCGCTGCCTCAGTTTCCCCCACCACTCCTATCAGTCCCTGATTGATTTAATACCATCACCCAGCTTTCCCTCACAGACCTGCTCACCGCAGAGGTTTGCAGAAATGCCTGTTACTGGGGCTCTGCCTGGCCTCCAGTCCTCTTTGATGTGCCCTGCTTTTGGCAGATGGCTTTCCTGGGGGGACGTTAAGGTAGCTGAGGTGCTGGTATGGATGGAGGTGTGAAAACAGGGCGAAATTATGTTGCTTGGTGATACCTGGCTGTACCCACCTGCTCTGAGATTTACCATGATTTCCAGCTCACAGCTGTTTTTTCAGTGAAAGTTTTGCACCTGCCCTTCCTGAAAACCTCTCAGCATCCTCTGCTCTCTAGATTAAGATCTACTGATGCAAAACTTCATAACACTGCCTTGTAGCCTTTCTTCCTTTGTGTAATTAACAGCAATCAGCTTAGGCCATCTGGTAAGCAAGAGTCTGTGTAGAGAAGACAGTCATCCTACCTGCTTGCTGCCTCCTTGCTCCTTCCTCTTTTGCTTTTGGCTTTTGGGGTGCTCTTGTGGTGCTCTCCATTAGTGTTTAACAGTGGGAGCACTCCACTGGCTTCATGAGTTGTTTCTTTATTTATGCTTACGTAGTCTGTGAGTGTTTGCAAATGCTGCAGAGTGTGAAGCCAGTTTGACAAACTGGAAATCTCTACCGTGGAAATGACACTGGTGAGATTATGCAGTACTTGGCACAATTCGTAATATACAACTTGGGGCCAGAGATAGATAAGCAAATAGTCACAGTGTGGTGGGTAAAGAAAAATGAAAGCCTGTGAGGAAAATTCTATTGGGATCTACTTGGGACATGTGAGGGAAAAATGCTAGATCTCCCTGAATGGCTGGTTGTATGCTAGTAATGGTGAAGTTGTCTCCTATGCCTGGCATGTTCTTATGCATTTTAAAGAATTTCCTTCCAGGAGTAAGTTTCAAAATATGAATTACTGTTAGCAACAGGCTTAATTCAAAGTACTAACACTATGATACTCACGAGCACACTGTGGTGGACCTTAAAGTGTTCCACCCGCAGTTCATCTGTAGTGAAGAACAGCACCTGTTACAGAGCTCTATAACAAATATTGCTACAGAACAGTGAAACACAGCTAATGGTGATATGTGTAATTCTGATCAGCCGATTTTACAGATACAGCTTATCATGTCGGCAAGAGTGGTATCAAGTGTTTACAGAGAGGAGTTGTCAGGGCAGTGGAAGTGCTGCACAAATACTTGACTTGTTTCTTCTAGACTGTCTAATTACTCACATGGATACTGTTGTATGGGAATCCTCTTCAGTGGGGCAGAACAAACACAAATAAAGCTGTAAACTGGAGCAATACAGGACTAAGTTACAAGTCTGCTCAATGGCCAGGGACTAGAGAAAGAGCAGCACTGAGGGAAAGGAAATCCTGCAATTATAGCCTCAGCCACAGTTGCTCCAGCATCCTGCTACCTCTTGCTCTGTTCTCCTGTTTTGGTGTCAACTTATTTTCAACGCCTGCTTGGCTGTGTTGGCCTTTTAGCTGCTTACATATGTACTACACCCTGCACTGGGAATATGCAATGGGGCTCTTGTATAAGGTGTGTTGGGTTTACACACTTCTAAAGCTTTGTAAAGGCACTGTAAGAATAGCAGAGAGACGAAATTTTGTCCCCCTCTCCATCCCCACTGGCCAGACCTCTTTGTTCAGCTTTTTATCTTTGTTTCTGAAGCCAAAACTCTGCACTCTTTCATGTTTGGATGCAGCAGTCCAGGCTTTTGACTTAGGGATACTTTTTTCATGTGCATGGCATCTTCTCTTTAACACCACAAGCACCAGAAAATAAGCAACATTATTTTAGGCTACAAATACAATTTTAGCACCTTGAAAAATCAGATAGTGTTTTCTACACATGTGAAATTGTCTGACATCTCTTTTATCCAGAAACTTTAAACACGATTTCAGGAAAAGGAGAGTTGCAAGCACTGCATATATCAGTTTACAATAACATTGTTCTAAATGCTCGTAGAAAAGGAGAATAAAAAGAAGTTGTCACCACCAGCGATAATTATACATTTCCTTGTATTGTCTGTGAGTAAAACAGATTGGCAAAAGACAATTTCTGCCTCCAGTACTCATCAGTTTTATATTACTTCCCAGTGAGTTGGAAGCCAAAGGACAAGAGAAGGAAGCTGGACTATAGATGTCTAGGTCAGCTCTTTCTCTGAGAGAGAGGTTATTTGTTCCCAGGTTGTTCTTCTGCACAAAAGTATGGTCATTTCCACATTAGAGCCTCCACAGAGGAGGGAAAATTTTCTTTGGTTAACCTGTTTTCCTCTTGAATATTTCTCCATTATAGAATTTGTTTAGTTTGGTAATCATACACTAAAATAAATAGTGTTTTAATTAGCTTCAATCCTCAGTGTCACATAAATTAGTATTTCTCCTTCCTAGCTCATAGCCCAGTTAAAATATAGCTTTAAAATGTTGTGCATCCTGTTACCTTATGCGAAAGAGCATGATTAAATTTCCGTGCTAAAATGTATCTCAGGTGGATCAGAGAGGAGAAATTTTCAATCTTTCAGCAAGATTAGCTCAGAAATGTTACACTCCCTAGCACATCCAAATGTAAAAGATGCTAAAAACTTTTCAAAGGGCTACAATTTTAAAATCAACATTGAATACATGTAAATGCATGCTGTGAAGCACTGTGCACTAAGAGAAATAACTTGGGAAGCTATGAAGAGCTTTGTGTATTTTCGTAAGTCATGAAGAGGCATACCTGGTGATGGCAAATCCCACTGATGTTGGTATTTCATTCATAATGGAGAGACAAGAAAGAAGTTGCTGATGACTGATCTGAAAAATAAATTTGCTCTACAAGTAGCTTGTTTCTAAAGCTTAGAAACGTACTCTTCCCCTCAGTTAACACTTTAAAGATTTTAGCAGGGCTTCTGAGAACAGAGCTCCCCACTGCGAGGAAATGGAGCCTGAGGAACGTAGTGACTGTTGTCATCTCCCCATGCCTGGGAGCCAGTGCTGCTGGAGAGCTGAGGATCTGCTCTCTACAGTGTCCGTGCTCCCTCGTTTCAGTAACTCCCATGGGAGCAGCTTGGATTAATACCATGAGCGTGTTCTTTCTCCAGTTTAAGCCATGCTTTAAACCTACAGGAGACACTACACCTCTGCTGCCTTGGGCTTTTGTGTGTAGATGCTTTCACTAACACAAAATAGTTGAAATGTCCTCGCATCTGAACTAGTTGCACCGTACAGCCACTTTAACAGGTGTAGTCCACACCTTCTTTTGCTGAACAGATGATGAGATTTTAACACCAAGGGGAGTGTCCAGATTCACATTTCATTTAGATAGTAGGTAAGATTACTTCTAAATTACTTCTAAAATTACTTCTACCCAAATGATTCCAGTGCTATTTTTCTTACAGATACTAGCATCTTCTTAATATATAACGAAGATCACAAGCGCTGTGTACTGGCTCAAAGTTCTAATTCAGTGACTACTGCTCCTTGCGTTCAAGAAAATGAGTCACAAAAATTCAGGTGGGTCTCAGATCACCAGCTTATGAGCATAGCATTCAAATTGTGCTTGGGAGTGCCTTCGAAGAAAGACTGGGTTCCGGTCACTCTGTATCCTTGTGACAAGGCTAGTGAACTTCAGCGATGGGAATGCAGAAATGAGACTCTTTTTGCAATCCAAGGGGAAGATTTGTTTTTCAACTATGGAAACAAACAGGAAAGGAATATTATGCTGTACAAGGGATCTGGTTTATGGAGTAGGTGGAAAGTCTACGGAACCACAGACGATCTGTGTTCTCGAGGCTATGAAGGTAAAGTTCTGTAAATTCATTTCTATATTTCAAACTCCTTTTTATGTGTAACTAATTAAAATATTTATATGTTTAGGAGAATTTCCTTTATGTTATTAATGATCAGTGAGTGTGAATTCAGGTGAAATCAACAATACTTGAGTGTGTGCTTTTTGTTTTTTGAGGGGTTAATTTAGTTTTTTGTCAAACTTGTCAAAGTGCTGATAGATGATTAACCATGCATGATCAGTGAGTGTGAATTCAGGTGAAATCAACAATACTTGAGTGTGTGCTTTTTGTTTTTTGAGGGGTTAATTTAGTTTTTTGTCAAACTTGTCAAAGTGCTGATAGATGATTAACCATGCATGGTAGTGATTCATTTGGAGAGAATAAAAAATTCTACGGTTATTCAAAGCATGTATATAACTATTACACAACAGTTGATGATACCTGTATGATTTACTATATGCGTACAGAAAGGCGTAGTGTAAGTGTATAATCTGTTGGTTATATTTTTTTTCCTTGGGGTGCAAATATTTACTATCTGTAAGATATTAGATAACTCTTGATATCTTCATTTCCAGTGTATTGCAGATATCTTCTTAGGTGTTTGAAGGGAGTCTCCGAGTTGGTGTTAAATGTTAGATAAAGAAATAAGATATTTTAAATAGTTAAATTTTAAAAGGTTATGTATAATACATCTCTCTATATATTCATGATAAGTATCTGGGAATACATCTGACTTCCCATTTAGTATTTTTTGATAAACAGAAATGGTCACAGAGGGAGCTATGAATGCAGTTTCTGTGGTTTACACCATGGCTGATTGCAGTACTAGTCCTTGGCCAGAAGCCAGAAGAGAAGAACCCTAGCAAAGCAAATTATGTGAAAGAAGGGAGGTAGATGTAATAATGTCCTGCTATTCCCTCCTCCTCTGTTTTCTAGCAGCTCTGTGAGACAGTGACCGTAGTATGTCACCTTTCCAAAAATCCTTGTCAAGTACACTTCCTCTGTATGTCCTTCCATCAATGCACATGTGTACATTACATGTGCACACACAGAAAGCTGCTTTAGTCACTTTGGTAAGTTTCATCGAGTAAGGTTTCTGATAAAACAAGAAATAACTTTAGATACAAATATAAAATTTATTTGAGTATAATATACTGGAGTCACTCCATGGTATATATCTTTCAAGTTTACATGTACATGTTCTTCCTTGTCTAAAATGATCAGCAGTTGACTGAGTTATTGACAAAACACTCAACAGTTTTTTGTAGTTTAAAAAAGGCTTAACTGTGTGGATTTTATACTTTTGATTGTTATGCATGTGAAATTTAGCATGGGAATGTACTTATTTTGGGTCAGTCAATTGTGGTCAGTTGTGTCTCTTAGCAACAAAAATTTGTCTCATTGTGAACATGGTTATTAGCTTAGATCTAGACTAGAATGATCAATATCCCATTTCTAGTACAGTTGAGCACTAAGATAGCAGACTTTCCTTGCTATAATATTTTGTAATAGCATCATAAAGATGAACTCTTATATGCTTATTAATGTTTATACATTTTTGAATTGTTGTGTCTCCTTAGATACCTACACAGTGAAAGGAAATGACAATGGAGCCCCTTGTGTATTTCCTTTTAAGTTTGGTGGTAAATGGTATGCTGACTGCACAAATGCTGGCAGATCAGATGGCTGGTTCTGGTGTGGGACCACTTCAGACTATGATGTCGACAGGAAGTATGGATTTTGCCCAATGAAATGTAAGATTTTTCCATTCACGATTCTGGTGTGCTATTATTCAGCTGCCTGGAAATATGTCCATAAGATGTGCTTTGCAGTTTGAAATGGTTCAATTTCTGCATCTGTTTAGCCTGCTTTCCTTTTAAGAGCTACCTAAATATCCAAATATAGCACCCAGCATAAAAAAAAACGTTGCCCAATTATTTTTGGGTGAAAGTACGTTAATCATGTGCTGGAATCTCTACGTACACCATTTACTTAAAGAGAAAGTCGATTAGATGTAAAGATGTTACATTAGCATAAATAGTACATGCAGAAGGCCAAGAAATAGACATCTGTGCAGTGGAACTGGAAGCTAGAATAGAGTTTAATTGAAAATTAAAATTACTTTGGAGAATGAGTTGCCTTTTAGACATGAAGGAGCTTTCATGAACTCTTTACTACATCCCAGTGTTTCCCAGATCTGTGTACTGAATTTTAGTTCTGTCTTTTAACTCAATTAGAAGTATTTATATTCTAAATTCCCTGGTTTGAGTCTACTTGGAGTTTAAAGTGCAGTATTACGAATATGCAGAAATTTATTTAGAAATGTTGATCTTAAATTAAGTAAATGGGAGCCATTTATGCCTGCATGTATTTGAACTCTTTTAAATTTGAATGAATTTTCTCTGGACCTCTGTAAAATATGTACTAAACATTTTGTCTGCAAGCTGCTTCTTCTGTCATGCTGAGAAGGGTATCACTTCTCCCTCCCATCTTCTTTATTATTGTGTTTTGCTGTAAAGCTCCAGCTGACTGCAATCAGAGCTAAGGAGAAAAATATGCCTTTCCTTTCATGTGAAGAAAACTGTTTGGGTTGATCTTAACTGGTTTGATGACGAAATACTGGTGTCCTTGCCTGATTTCCATGAATGTACCATTCAGTATTTTGCACTAATTTTCTTTTCTCCTATGCCAGTAATAAAAACATGTTGGGAATATCAGTCCCATTAAAGCACATGCAAAGCTGGCTTAAGAATGCTCCCTGCCTAGTATTATTTGAGTAAAAAAAATAGGGGCATCATTAAAATTTTGTTTAATTCTTCAGCATAATTCAAGGAAATCCATTCACATGGCAGTGATTGTTTTTGGAAAAAGCTGCTTTATGCTGATTGCCTGCATGTTTCCTTCCTGATTCTTCAGTACTGGCTGTAAAATATTCAAGTTTGGGTCATATAGTTTAATGAGAGACAGGCCATGGTAGCAGAAATTTTAGTCATCCCTATGAAAGAGAAATGAGTGAGATATGAGAGAGCGATGTTAATAAACTTCAACAACACCTTTAAAAATGGATTGTTTAAGTCTATGTGTGTTAAAGTTTATTTACTAAGAATAAAATTTTTGTTGTTTCTTAAACTGTCCAGGGGACTAAGGGTGAAAAGTAGGTGATGCAGACTATTATACACCTACATGAAAGTAGGTGATGCAGACTATTATAGCTGCTCATACTGGGGCCAGGACCTTCAATGAAATGACTGTGGCTGACCCAGTCACTTTTCATTGTGACCAAAACTACCTCAAATGTTCTTCAAAATGAAGAGGGCATGAGTCCATACTTGTAACAGTTATTATAATCAACAGAGGTGGAGAAATTTTATCAGTGGAGGTGCCGTAATTGTGATTATGACCCTTTATTTGGTGATTTAGAAAGAGATGCTGTCACAGTAACAGCAGAAGCATAAATCCCAAGGAAAGGAGCTAAGAAGTGCAGCTGCTACAACAAACAATTTTTAGTAGCCTAGGAAATTCTGCTTCTTTATAGGTTACACCATGTCTTTTTGAACAGTGTGCTGCACTTCAAAGAAGGTGTTGGGGAATAAAACAGGTTGCACAGTGTAAGACCATCAGGACAGGTGGAAGGATTTAGCGAAGGATTCAGAAAACCTTCTAAGCCATGCATAAAAATGCAGGTGACTAGAACAGAAACAAAAACTGCAGAGAGTAAGTGCATGGTGGATTCATCTGTTTAGGGATAGGGTTCAGATTTTTATTAATTTTCTATTTATGTACTAAGGACAGATGTGATTTAACATTAATTTAGCTTAGATGCTAAAATACATTATTTCAGAAAAGTGATTCATCTTTTTGTTCCTCTGGGGAAGTAAGCTTTAAACAGCAACATATAGATATTCCAAGATCCTGCTCTGAAAATACATGTGATCCCTTAAAACTCAAATGTCATAAAAGAAAATTTTCCAAGATTTAGAAATGAGTTTGATTTTTATGAAAGGCCAAAATTCTACAGGAGAGCACCATATGGAAGTCAGCTATAAATTATGAGACTGGGGAACTGAGGTGGAAAGTTGGATGAATGCCCAAGACTTGTTTACCTCTTTTTTGTAATAATTGCACAAGCTTTATAAACCCCTTACTATCAAGTCACAGCCGATTTTCTTTACTGAATTATAGATTTTACTATTTTTGCAGTATTCATTTTATCCCAGGCTTGTGGACAGGGTTTATGGTCTTTTAGAACATAGTGTAGCAAAGAAGTTTTGATTCAGGTAGTTATAAAATATTTTGGACGTAAGTTGATTTGTACATAATGATAATCAGATGAAAGTCCCCCTATTTACTGAAATGTCATTTTTACAGTAGGTTATATTTGATTTCTCTGTTTAAATAAAGATATTTGAAAAGAAGCACTTCATATTACCTATAGATAAGCCAATTTAATACAGGAAAAATGGAACTGGTAAGTGACCTTCTGACATTTCACATGTATCATGCTTTGTCTTGAGTTTTGTTTATTGTACTGTTTCCCTCTATTTGCACACTGAAGTTTTCTGAGTACTCTGAATTCAAAAGAGACCTCTTTCTCTCAATTTTTTCAGGGATTGCAACTTGAGAAGCTGATAAAGGCTTCAGGAATTTCAGTTGTTTTCTCATTGTTGGCAGAGATGCAGTGATCTCTGCTGTGTTCTGCTTTTGTCATGCAACTTTATTCCCTTTATGTGATATTTAGCTCGGTGTTGGGACCTCATGCAGGTTCCATTTTTGGCAGATCAGGATCACACTGTTTTCTGTTGCTTTTTTATGGAGATACAATTGAGATGAGCCAGGAGAGACTGCAGCAATGTAAAGAGTCTGGTACCTTCTGAGGTAACTTCTAATGTTGGGTTCTTTTGGACGATGTTTTCGCTGGCATTGCCTAGAAGGGCCAAGTTCGGGTATATGGGGAGTTCCATCAGGCTGTGTGGTGGAGGAGAAAGTCCTGCTGTATCAGACACATGCTTAGGAAATCAGGAATTGCAGGGAAGTGTGAGATGGATGCTGATGATGTCAGCCTTGCATTCAGCACTTGGGTCTGATTACCACTCTCATAGTAAGAAAATACATAGCCACTTTACATAGTAACCCAGATTAGTAAAAAAATTTGGGGCTTATCTCAGAAAAAAAGGTGAACTTGATATACACCTTAGCTAGCATCACCCTGGAAGTTTTTTTGTCTTCTCCACATTCACGAATCAACTATTTCAGCATGTTTTTAGCCACTGATTGTTTACCTTAAACAGCAGATTTGTTGTACCAGAGAATATGGTGACCTTGTTTCATTCCCTACCTACTGCCCTGGATATATTATTACATTAGAGAACCTCAGGATTCCTTTCAAACCATTTGTCTATAGCAGTGTTCAGGCATTTTGTGGCTTTTGCTATGCAATATTTTTCCATATTTTATCTGGCTTCATGATGAGTTACAGCATTTTCTTTTCTCTATGCAGTTACTACAGGCGATTTGTGGAACATAGACCCTTTAACAAATGTCCAGTACCAGATAAACTCTGAGACAGCTCTGAAATGGCATCAGGCAAGAAAAAGCTGTCAACAGCAGAAAGCAGAGTTATTAAGCATCACAGAGTTACATGAACAAACATACCTGACAGGTAGGTTAATATTATCCATCGTGTTTATAAAAAAGTGCATTATTGCAACAGTGACACTAATATGGCATGTTCCTTCTTGAAGATGTATATTTGTTCAATTCTGGTAATTAGTAAATTGAAATAGTTATGTTGAATGATTCAGCTGGGAATATAGGACAGATAATATTTATTTTATCATGATTAAATATTGCCATAAATTAACAGTAACATAAAAGAAACAACAATTAAGTAATGAATGTTGCAATGCAGAAAAATGCGAAGTAGTTTGTAAACTGAAGATGTAGATACCAAGATTGCATTCTTTTTGCATTATTTTTGTAGTGTGTATTAGTCAGCTGTTTTGCCTATTTCACTAAAACCATTGCATGTTCAGTATATCCTAAAATATAAAAAGAGCTAATAAGCAAAACAACTCACAAATAGTCTCTTTTAGTTTCTATCTCCTTCAATGTTCTTGTCTTGGAAGGAGTTTCCAAACTTCTCCTATGAGAAAATTCTTAAATTTGTACTTGAATATATTTACATTCTACATTGAGAAAGTCCTCTTTATTATCTTCTCAGCCTGTGTACACACATGAAATAGTCCACTAATTCATCTATTAAATAGATGAGAAAATATTTTGAATATGTTACATCAGTTGAAAGATAAAATATTCTATACCATAAGCTATATGTTGTACTCTCTAAATTCATAGAATCAGAGGATTAGAGAATAGTTTGGGTTGGAAGGAACATTTAAGGATCATCTAGTCCAACCTCTCTGCCATGGTATGGGTCATCGTGGATTAGACTAGGTTGCTCCTTCTAACTTTACCTGGAACACTCCCAGTGACGAGGATCAACAGTTTCTTGGGGCAACCGGTTCCAGGGCCTCACCATCAACATTGTAAATAATGTCTTCATTAGATCCAATCTAAAGCTACCCTCTTTCATTTTTAAACTATTGCCCCTTNTGCATTCTTTTTGCATTATTTTTGTAGTGTGTATTAGTCAGCTGTTTTGCCTATTTCACTAAAACCATTGCATGTTCAGTATATCCTAAAATATAAAAAGAGCTAATAAGCAAAACAACTCACAAATAGTCTCTTTTAGTTTCTATCTCCTTCAATGTTCTTGTCTTGGAAGGAGTTTCCAAACTTCTCCTATGAGAAAATTCTTAAATTTGTACTTGAATATATTTACATTCTACATTGAGAAAGTCCTCTTTATTATCTTCTCAGCCTGTGTACACACATGAAATAGTCCACTAATTCATCTATTAAATAGATGAGAAAATATTTTGAATATGTTACATCAGTTGAAAGATAAAATATTCTATACCATAAGCTATATGTTGTACTCTCTAAATTCATAGAATCAGAGGATTAGAGAATAGTTTGGGTTGGAAGGAACATTTAAGGATCATCTAGTCCAACCTCTCTGCCATGGTATGGGTCATCGTGGATTAGACTAGGTTGCTCCTTCTAACTTTACCTGGAACACTCCCAGTGACGAGGATCAACAGTTTCTTGGGGCAACCGGTTCCAGGGCCTCACCATCAACATTGTAAATAATGTCTTCATTAGATCCAATCTAAAGCTACCCTCTTTCATTTTTAAACTATTGCCCCTTGTCCTGTCACTACAAGCCCTGGTAAAAGCCTTCCTCCAAATTTCTTAGAAGTCCTTTATATTTATTGAAAAGCCATGACAAGGTCTCCCCAGAGCCTTCTCCTCTCCAAGCTGAACAACCCCAACTCTCTCAGCCATTCTTCACAGGAGGGATGTTCCAGCCCTCTGATGACTTTTCTTGCCTCCTCTGGACTTGGTCCATGGCTTTCTTGTACTGGGGACCCCAGACCTGAATGCACCACTTCAAGTGGGTTTCACCAGAGCAGGGTTGAGGGTCAGAATCCCCTCCCTTGCCCTGCTGACCACACTGCTTTGGATGCAGCCCAGGACATGTTTGGCTTTCTGGGCCGCAAGTGCATATGGCCAGGTCATGTCCAGCTTTTCATCCATGAGCATCCCAAAGCCCTTCTCTGCAGGGCTGCTCTCCATCTATTCATCCCCTAGTCTGTATTGATACTGTCAATGTCCATGATGCAGGGATGGGACCTGGTGCTTGGCCTTGTTGAACTTCAAGCTTGGCCTTGTTGAACTTGACATGGGCCTACTCCTCCTCTGGTTGCCATTGTTTCCCTCAAGTGAGTCAAACACACCACTCAGCTGGGTGTTATCTGTGATCTTGCCGAGGTTGCACCCAATCCCACTGTCTGTGTGACTGACGTAGATATTAATAATATTGATCTCAATATAGACGCTAGAGAAACACCACTTGTTACTGGTTTCCACTTGAATTCTAAGCCACTGACTGTAACACTTTGGATGCAGACACTCAGCCAGTTCCATATCCATCTGGTAGTCTATCAATCAAATCCATATTTCACCACGTGAGAGAAATGAAAAATGTATTTTTAATGCTATGAACAATCTGTTCTGTCTAAATTTCTGTTTTCAGTTTAAAGATTTGGTCAAAACATGGGTTGTTTTTTAAATGACTGTGAAAAAATTGTTGTTGAAATTAGTGCTCAAGGGAGCAAACTGTCACTGACACAGAAGTTAGTTATTACTTGATGTGTTTTAATTGCAAACTAATAGATAAGGCTGCTAAATGCATATGAAGATCAGTTTTTCATTAAACAACTATACTGGCAGTACCAGGACTTCTTGTCATGCTCAGTTCTCAGTTCTCTTAACCACAACGTGTTTGTCCAGAAGAAGTAATAAAGCATGTTAACATGTTGGTGCAAAACCAGGTATGAAGTTCCAGTCCTTTCAGGAGTTAACTACCTCTCCTTTCAACTTTGCCATGCTTCAAGTGCTGCCCATCATTGTGGTGTCAAAGACAACTACGTATTGCAACGTCTTGGCATGATGCCTTCAGCAGAAGCAGAAACAAATGTTACCCATTGCACAATGATTTTCTGTGAACTATGCAGAAACACACTTAAATTAAAAAAATCAGCAGTCATCCAGCTGTGCTTCCAAGGCTTATATTTAGGGCAGAGATGGACAATTGATTAGTAATGACTATGAATAATGTTCATCAGGGCCATACATAAGCATATTTTTAAGTGCTTTTCAGAGCTAGAGGAATAAATTTGAACTGTTTTTTTGAAGCCTGACTTACCATTGGCTAAAGAATTGAAATCAGATCAGTCTGAAAAATGCCCAAGAAATTCTGTTAAAAAGCTGATATTGCAATGATTGCATTTTCATGTATTTTGATAAATGAGAACAGGTTTTTTACACTATGAAATTCACACTTGTTAATTTTATGGAAGAGAAAATACACACTGGGAAACTGTATCTTTCATTTTAGAAAACTGATTTTTGGTTTTGTGACCTTTTCTGCAACTTTATCCATTTAATATTTTATAGTTCTGACAAAAAAATCATGTTTGTGATCAGCGGTAGCAGAGTCATTGTGTTTCCTGTTGTAATAAAATCCTCCAAACCTAAAACTAAACTGACCAATGTAACTGTATGTAACTGACCTGTTTTGCAGGTTTAGCTTAACCACCTTAACTAGAACATTAAAAATTGTTAAAACTTTTACTAGGAAAAGGGAGA
>VYZQ01048223.1:308-22623 GCA_013400655.1 Mystacornis crossleyi | reverse complement strand
GAAGTTCTTTGTCTGAATTTCTTATTATCAGAGGATCTTTCTTAAAAATAAACAGTACCCACATAAGCATGTTTGTACCACACTGCTCTTCTGCTGAGGACTTAATGGATTCAGGATGATATAAAGCAGTTTATGTCCCTTGTCTCCAAATACAGAAATTTTCTATTTTACTGTATGGAAAGAACAGCTATATGACAGACAGATCTACCAACAAAAAATCTGGTTAATTGGTAATAAATTTAGCAGCAGTCCCAAGACGATTTATGTCTAAATCCTAACAGAAACATTCTCAATTGTAAATTGTTCATTAACAATGAAGTTATATATGTTCCATCTCTATATTATACAGGACTTGTTATATGATTAGTCTACTTTGTAACATTAGGTTGAACAGCTTCTGAAATTTAAAGTACCAGCATCACAAGGTTGAAGCATCTGCTGTCAGCATTTTTATCAGCCAAACAGTCAATTTGTAAAGAAAACTTGGAATTTTTCCTCCTTTTTCTCTTCTTGTGTCAAGGAAAATAGATTCTAAATGCACTGCTGATAATATTTAGTAAGCTAGACAAGACTGCAGTGTGTGGAAGCTTTTTTTGAGGGGAAGGGCTGGGTGGGGAAAGAGTGAGAGGGACAAAAACAGAGAACTGCAGAGAAAAAGAATAATGAGGAATGATCCAAAAGACTTCCAGCATATTTGTTGAAGGAGTTACAGAGGTTAATGAAGGACATTTGAGGATCCCCACTTTTTGCTTGAAATGAAGCTTCTCACTCCCAGTGGAAGCCTTTTTTGTCACAGTACAGACAAGACAGTTCTGCTTCCTCATTTGTTTAATTTCTGGATCTTTCTCTTCTTCTCTTCCCTGGTCATCATTTTTCCAAATACACTGAGCCTTACAAATGCATATCGTCTAATTTTTCCATTTTTTTTTTTTTTTTCCTTTTCTTCATTTTTTCTAATCCAAATCTCCTTCACCATGTCCTACCAACCATGAGGAATCTCAGACTTTACAATTTCAGGCACATGTGAAAATGAATATTTTCTCTTTGACAACACTGGGGTATATTTCTCCATACAGAGGTATCCCAGCCCTGTGTAAAATATGACTAACAGGAAAAACTATTTATTCCAAAAAAAATGTTGGGACAATATTATATGCAGCTACTCAATTTGAATCACTTGGATCCTTTGATTTTGTCCATAATCCTGAAAAGACACTAAATTTAACTCCCTCTGAACATGATTTCTTTACTGAAACGGAGTTACCCAGTGTGTCCTTCAAATGCAACCAAACTCTTTTCACCTCAGTGGATTCCCAGATCACCAGAATTTCTTTGCTGTGAAAGAATCTCTTCTAGCTTCCTTTGCCCAAATTACTGATGTCAGTAGCATTCCTGTTTCTACTGGACATAGAAATTTTGAAGAACAAGACTGAAAACTGGAAATCTTCCTTAAAAAGAGACTATAAGCAGAGATGTGCACAAAAGCACAAAACGGAACTGCACTCATTTATTAAACTACAATTTGGTTGCCTGGTGGATTTTTCAACTTAAAAGATTCCCTTCAGCACCAAAACTGGGAGATAGATGACAAGGTCTCTACAGCAGGCCTGCAATGTGTGGGGCCAATCAGCATTTCTGTGTGGTTTTAGCATGCAATAAAAACTTACTATTCTCACACCCAAACTGAAAGGTCGGATTTCATGCTGAGAAATAATTTTCTCCAAATTGCTCTACCTGGGGCCACTGAATAATCTCTAATTTTAGTACTCAGTTTTCTTCTTGCTATTATTTTTTTTTCCTATGCAGACAAGTTTTCAAAGCAGAAACTGAAAACAAAGTTCTGGCGCTTAAGAGTTACTTGGCAATTACCCAAAATAAGGCAGCATGTTGTTCACAGGCTGCATTTCCTTGTCTGTATTTCAGGCTCTGCTTCACTCACTGCACTATGGAACAGCGTCAAGGAACATGAACTGCATAAAGCAGAACCCAGAAGAACTTAGAGAAGGATGGATTTAAAATTTAATCAAACTCTCCTAGTAATCAGCCATTGCTGACAGATCTACAGCCAGTGAAAGGTCTGTTTTATCTTCCTGCTAATGCAGATTAGTCCTTTATAAGCTCTTTTAAGCATTTTCATCAGCACCAAGCCCTGGGGCTTTCAGCCCGTGCCTTATTTTGCCACTATAGATTAAAACATCGCTGAATGTGAATTTGCTCCAGATTCATATATTCAGGAAGCCTCCATATTTAATTTAATTTATTCTTTGTTCCAACAGTATGAATCATAGCCGTTAAATTGTAGGTACTATATTACTGACCTAAGTCTAGTCTGATTGACCTTGAGAATCATAGAGGCTGTCTCTTTTTGGGATAAATGCTAAATTAAAATGATTAAAAAGACCATTTCACTGTTACAAATTTTCAGCTGGCCACTCTGCTCAGCACTGAACTTAGTGATGTAAGATCTACTAGTTCAGATAGCACTTGGTTTGGTTTATGAATATATTCTCAAATACAGATTTGTTGATTTGCCAGCTCTGGAATATTAATTCTGTCCAGCGCTGATGGAGAAGTATTTCCTATATTTGCTGAATCTGCTTTAAGAATGAGAGATCTGAACAACTCAGGGCTTGACCTAAGCATCTCAAATATTGGATGTTTTTGAGGGTCAGCGTGCACATATTTCTAGATAGTTGATGAATTTAAACTCTGAAAAGTTTATTCTCACATTTTATCAATATATATACTTCAAAGCTGGGGTGATTTATTCATATAAACTCAAAAACTTAGCTGTGAATAAAACAGACTTTCAATTATCTTGATTTTAAAGAAAAATAAAAGTAATGGATACCATGTACAACTACTGAACACCTCTCCTATGAAAAAAAAGGGTGAGAGAATTGCACTAACTCAGCCTGAAAAAGAAAAGGCTCTGGGGAGGCCTTATTGTGGCCTTTTTATACATAAAGAGAGCTAAAGAAGAAGATGGAGATAGATTTTTTTTTTNTAAAGAGAGTTAAAGAAGAAGATGGAGATAGATTTTTTTTTTACCAGGATCTGAGGTGACAGGACAAGGGGATTAAAATTGAAAGAGGACATATTTAGATTGGACATAAGGAAGACATTTTTCATTATGAAACATTGGAACAGGTTTTCTACAGAAGTGTGGATGACCCATCCCTGAAATGTTCAGGATCAGGCTGGATGAGGCTTTGAGTGACCTAGAGAAAAAGGCATGGAGAGATGGGGTTTGGAACAATCTCTGAATGTTCCTTACAACAAAAAACCCTGTAACTTTATGATTCTGTGTTCCTATCCCCAGTGACCTACGAAATTCTCATTTCAAGCATCTACTGCATATTTTTCAGTTATTTTTAAGGCATAACCCTTGTATTTTTCCAGGTTTAAGAAAATCAACATTTTCACAATGAAGTTAGTTATAAAGCGGCAAAGATCTGAACATTATCGTATGTGTTTCCAGAAGAACATTCTCTTAATATTTAATGCTATAACTATTTCAAAAACTCACATGCTTTTTATATTCCTTCAGAAATATGAGTGTCATATGTTGCAGTGGGGTTCTCTGCAAACCTCCCTGGAGACATATTTGGCCCGTAGAAGAATCAAGGAGACGATATTTTCAGATGTTTTCAGATGTTTACTCCTCCAGCCGCACACGGCTGGAGCCCGGCACAGACTCCCACAGAAACCGCTCCAGAGTGATGTGACCGCCCCGCCAAGTACCGGATTCTCCCGCCGGGGACATTTGAAGTGGCCAATAGGGGACAGGACTGGGGTACACGTGACTAGGGAGCAGGGGCTGGTAAACCCCGTGCCCTGCCACGCGTTCACCTCAAGGTGCCCCCCCCCCAAGGGAGGCGGGGGGGGCACCTCCTCATCATATGCTAATTATTTTGGGGGAAAGCCGTGAGCTCAGAGATTTGTATCCAGGAGGCGTTTTGAAGGTTTACAAAAAGCCCCAATGTCTAAATCTTAGTCTTGTTGAAGGCACGGGCATTTGGAGAACTGGCAGGGTTCTTTGGATATGACGCTTTTGGCCGTATGAACCATGTCCATGAGAAGTTTGCAGGGTTGGACATGAATGCTTTACGGAAGCCTTACACTGATAATGCTGGCATTAGTTAGGTAAAACCTAGATCTAGTAACTTGCTACTGGTCTACTCATTCAGTGAAGACTTATTCATGAGGGCCTGAAAAATTTCAGAGAAGGGTTTCTAACAAACAGCTGGACCTCCATTTCTGAAAATTCTTCAGAACTGAAAGACTCTCTTGGTTGTCAATCAGCTACAAAAGTACTCAATCATTCAAAAATAACCAATCAAATTTTTTGGAATACTGGATTTATTAAAAAAAAATAAAATATTCACTAGTGTGCTATCCCTGTAGTTAAAGGGAGTGCACCCTCTAACATTCTTGATGGTGCAGCTACTCGGGCAGCTGCTTGCTCGTCTCCTCCTCTTCTAGTAAGGCTCCAGTTACAAAACGTGGGTATCAAATCCCAGGGCTCCATTATCTTATCTTGCTGGATGGCAGAGGATCAAAGAAGCTGTGTCTGGCCCAGTGCTAGGGGCTGTCAAGTGTCCAGCTCAGGCAGCTGCTTGTCTCCTTCAATGTTTTCAGTCCTGCGGGATGGATCCCGAGGCTGCACTGTGCAGGTGTGCATTATTACTGGGAATACTTTTCCCCTGATAGAGTGGACAGTTTGACCAAACCTTTACCCACAATTTCAACAATATAATTTTCTAAATGTTATCACCCATGTCTGCACTGTGACAGAAGATAAAATTCAGATTAAACGTTTTCTACATTTTTTTTGGTCCTTTAAGTTGCAACTCTTAACCAAGGGCCAAACAGTTTTTTCCTGAATTTCCATCAGTCTGAAGCTTTCAGCTCCAGGATTTCTCATCTGTTGCAAATCTCAGGCCCATACTTATCCTGCAGCCCTGAGAAGCACGCTCAAGCATGACAGGACCACCTTAAGTTTCAGAAATCTCGAGGCCTTTACAGCAGTTTTATAGGATATCCATATGTTAAAAAACAAAGCAAAGTCTATGAATGTGATGTGGCATTAGCTTTGAACTGCCCATCCAGATAAATCACTTTAATTACCCCTGGTAATTGTGGCCTGAGAGACTTAAGTCTTTGTAATGATTCTTGTTGGAGATTCAAGAATTAGCAGGGGCTGTGGGTTGTTCCAAAGGAGGGCTTTGCTTGCAGTCCCTGTGTTTTGGAAGTTAAAGGATTGAACAGCATGTAGAAACCTTCCCTTGTCAATTTGTTTTGGCATGAGATTACAACCCTGGCCACATACAAGCTACCTGTAGAGATGCTACGCTAACATGATGGCCAAGTGGCCAAAAATATAAACAACAAGTACTTCTTGCAGTAAGAAACAGCAAGAAAAGAAATAGGTAACATTTAAGAGAAATCTGGCTTGGGTATAGCAGCAGAGACCAAAGAACAATCTGCTGTATTTTCTAAGTGACTAGCAAATACGTATAATTTGGGTTGAATAATTAATAACCTGCGATATGAATCGGTGCCAAAGAGGATTTTTATGAAACAAGAATCATACTGTTAAAAGAAGCTGCACCTTGTTTTTTTCAAACAGCTCTTTGCAAGATTGCAAAGTTTGAGGGAGGAAAAAAAATCCCAGAAATGGAAGCTGCCATTCTTCTAGAATAAGTAAGAGCATGTTCACCATTTATTTATTGCGACAAGGTAAAAGAAAAAAGATCTCTATCTGCACTTAAACATTCATCTTACAATAACTTTAACATTTCATTAGGACACAGTTGCTTTAACTGCTGCAGAAATGGCATAACCATTAATCAAGCAGAGTCACCTAAAGCACTTTACATGAAGTGATTTGGTTTTTCTAAAGTGAAATTAATTTGCTTTTTAATTTCCTTTTAAATCAACATTATAACCACATTTTAATTATAAAGGCCACATTTTGTTTTATGAATTACAGCATGTGGGTGTATGTATAGTATTTTATAATAGGTGTATAATGTCACTATATCCTTTGTGTAAACTAGACTGTATATTACATAGGATCATCCACTCAAAAAATTAAGGAAAAAGTCTTTCAGGAGAACTTACGTGCAAAGAAATAGCAAATCACCACTGGGTGCCACTGTTCTTCCTTCTAGCCTGTCTCATCTATCACTGCAGAATGATTTTAGCAGTGAAGGCCGTGATCCAGAGCCCATTCAGACAGTGATAATGCTCACAAAGACTTCAGCAGGACATGATGAGAATCTAAAAGAACACTGTCCTTCGACAGAAATGTGCCTGTTGCATAATAATTATAAAATATGGTGGCTGCTTGTGCAACAAAAACTATATGGAATTTTATTCCACTGTTGTGCAGGCTTTTTGACAGCAGCAGCTTCCAGGAGATGAGTTAGTGAGCAGCTCCTGAATTCCTGAGAAGGCAGTGATAAATCTCCTGCTTACTTCAGCAGAATCAGGGGCAGGCTCCACTCTGCAGACTTCCAGTTCTTCACATCCAAAGAGGTGCACACTTCAGAGAACCCTGAGGAGCTGCAGTTCTGTTTTGCATTCCTTCTAAGCTGCATAATTTGCTGTGNGGGACACACAGTGGCTGCAATTTAGGGATGCTGGCATTATCCTTCTCTTGGCTTCACTCTCCAATGGTAATATTGTTGATTTATGAAAGACTCAGAGTACTTAGATAAGCTATTTCCTGGCTCTGTGCCTTCCCTTTCTCTGTCTCTATAGAGCCCCAAGTTATAAAAGAGAAAGGGAGAGCACTGCGCTAAGCTTTTAAAGTCAGGTTAATGCTCAATGCCTTTGGCATTTGAGAGATCTTCTTTGAATCCATCCAATAATATCTAAATGGTACAACAAAGCTAGAAATACAATGCTCAGAAACACCTTAAGTAACCAAGGAATGTAAGGCCAGACTCAGAAAGATTTTTGAATGTTTGATAATCAAACAGCAGGAATTTTAAATGCTCTAAGGTCAGTGCAATGTAGATACACCCAAAACTTCCTGGGCACTGGGAGCTCCTGTGTTTAAAGGAATTACCCATCACAAGCTAGATATGTAAACATCCGTGACAAACACAGGAAGGAGTCTTCACTTTAGAATGGTACTCAGAAGCCAATAAACTGAGTGGAAGTTTACTTAAATTCATCTTTGGGAAATACTGATAAAAGCTCTCAACCCCTAAAAGTGCATGCCTCAACCCACTGAGGTATAACTGTTTACATAAAGCAAGGTATTATTCTTACAGAACAAGTGTTTTTATTGCTGGGCTACATTTCAGCACCTGACTGTATTTGGTCTAATTTGTATTAAAGGAATAGCAATTGAAGGAGACATTTTCTGTATCCTCTGTCCTATCTCCTTGGTTCATAGAATTGTTAAGGTTCGAAAAGACCTCTAAAAACATTGAGGCCAACCATTAACACAGCATGGCACCTTCACTGCTGACCCATGTCGTCAAGTTCCATATCTATGGGTTTTGAGTACTTCAGGGATGGTGATTCCACCACTTCCCCAGGCAGCCCCTTCCAGTGCATCGCCACCTTTCATCTGAAGCCATTTTTCCTGGTGTCCAATCTACACCTCCCCTGGCCCAGCCTGAGGCCGTTCCCTCTCCTCCTGTCCCTGTTCCCTGGGAGCAGAGCCCGAACTCCCCCGGCTGCCCCCTCCTGTCAGGGAGTTTTGCAGAGCCAGAAGGTCCCCCCTGAGCCTCCTTTTCTCCAGGCTGAACCCCTTTCCCAGCTCCCTCAGCCTCTCCTGGGGCTCCAGACCTTTCTCCAGCTCTATTCCTTTCCCTGGACTCACTCCAGCCCCTCAATGTCCCTCTTATCATGAGGTGCCCTCTTGCTTACTGAGGTTTAGAGGAACAGTCTGGTGGCACTGGGTGTTTGGGAAGTTTTGTACATTCTGGCCAGAGACACAAGAACACGAGATTTAAAATGCTAGCATAAAGGATGTCATAGTTTTCAGTGGTATTGAACTGTACGACACAGATACACCATTTCATTCCAGTCCATTCCAGTCCATTCCAGTCCATTCCATTCCATTTTTTTAAATATAAGATAGTTTTGAACTGAGCCTGTAGTACACAAAATATGGTTTAGGTTTTCAAGGATTAGACAGAAAAAAATACATTTATGTCTTCTATTAAAATGTGTCTCTGGGGAGTGATTGGGGTCTATGTGTCTGATAAATTTTGGCAGATAGGAATTTTGGCTTCTCTGAAAATATCTTCCATGTACTTGTTTCTGTGTTTCCCACAAGAGGATATCTCCTCAGTACTGTCCAGATCAAACACAATTCAGATGTATTTCAAAGCCTTCTTTTTCTTATTCTTAATTTGTCCCACCATGAAGTGTGTGGGAGCCAGGTTACTCCATGCACTATAGCAGAAGCTGAAGGCTTAGCTGTATTTATTTCAAGCCTGATGTAATCAGCCTGATAAAATTCATAAGAATCCTCATCTCTTCTCTTGAACACAATAGTAGATGTAGTTATGCAGAACTGATTCACATAAAATGTGGGGAGAAAGCAGCATTGTAAGGCAAAAAAAAAAAGGTATTGTTCTAGGTTGACAGAGGGGAAAGAGGATGAAACTACACAGTAAGGCTGATGTACATAAAGTTAAATATTATATAGACTGTTTATTTTGTAAGACTAAATTATACTAGTGAGAGGGAGACAAAAAGATGTCTTAAAGAACAGCAGAACAAAACTCCATTAAAAAATTATAATTCTCTACTTAAAATTTCCAAGTATCAGAGGAATAAAGTAGATTTTTTTTTTAATTTTGTCACAATAAATAACCTGACACTTGAATTTCAGATACTTGGATCATTCACTTCATTTTATTTTAATGTATTTTGCCTGGATTTTCCTTGCTTTGTTTATGTGGGCAAACTTTTCGTTAAGCAGAGTTGTTTGCATGGTTTTTATGTGAAAAAAAAATAAATAAACCTGTGAGCTATTTAATCTGAGGGGATATTTGTCTAGTATTAATGTATTCAAATATACATTTGCAGTTGGAGTCAGATAGAACCGCCTGTCTTCGCCTTGGAATCTTTGGTGTCACTTGAACTGTTCATGTGACAACAGTAAAATGAGAGGAGACAATAGGCATTGTTGGCCTCGCATATTAATAAATAAGAGCCACAGTGTGTGCAAACAAAGCCTGCTTCCTGGAACACTGTGTCACATGATTCCCCGGGTCAATCCTGATGGCTTTGCTCTGGCGAGATCAATGGTCTCCATTCTCCTGGCATTAATTTTACACCGCTGCAGAGACGTTGCTAGTGCACGGTCCCAAATTCTGACCTCAGTTCTGCTGGTGTCACTCGGATCAGAAGTGACCTACTGATCTGGCGCTGTATCCCGTGTTAGCCCTGGGCTCCCTGAGCGGGCTCATGTGGGAAGGGAAAGCAGACCCACTTGGCATCTTGGTAGAGCTGTAATTAGACAGTAATATCTCTGTGAATCACCACAGAAGTGGTGAGAGAAGAGCTCTGGAGGGGTTTAAGCAAGTGTCCCATTTTTCCACTGATCAGGGAATTAATGAAAAGAATAAATACTACATTATTCTATGGGAATTATCACCCCGATGCTTTTTCTCCAAACTTAAATCTAAATGACACTGAAGACGAGTGTTTTGCTTTCTTGCTTATGTGCTTTTGAGTGTCCTTATTGCCAAAACGGGTCTCTGACTTTTTGGATTGGTAAGTAATAGATAGTAAAAGGCTATCATATAAAAGAACACCAGAAATAGGACAATTTTCTTAGAAACAACAGGCAATATGAGGTTTGCACTCTTAACTGTATACATGCAGTTTATATATGCAGATACTTTCCACTTTCTAAACATTTCTAATATTTATTTTCTAGACTGCTAATAAACACATATGAGCATTATTCCTAAAACAAACAAACAAACAAACAAACAAACAAAAACCCAAACAAAAAAAACCCCCAAAGTTAAAAGGAAGGTCTTTGGTAGCATGCCAACTACCTAGGAAAACGTGCTATAAACTGGTGAACCAGTTTTTGTTCTTGTTCAGGAGGTTAGAATAGATGATCTTCAAAAGTGCCTTCCAACTTAAATCATTCTGAAAATGGGTGTATGTTTTGAGGGTGAGGGTGAGTGTGTGTGTGATTCTACACCAAAACCAGGTTTTAGAACCTTCAGTATCGTTCTCTTCTGCACTACTCATCCATATATCCTGTTTTAGCACTACCCCACAACTTCCTCACATCATTTTCATATGAATCTAATACAGAGTACAGCACTGCCCCAGGAGGCATTTCCCACTTAAAATTAGTTTGGTGAGAAAAGTAGTCAGAGCCCCTAATCTTGGTGGACAACCTGAGGAGAAAAACAAAGGGAATATCTCTTTGGAAGATTTTACCAGGAAGGAGGAAGTTTGGAATAAACCAAATCATGGTCCTGAAATCCCCTTGGGGTTCTATATTCATAAAACTCTGCCAAAATATATAGTACAGGTTGCAACTAAAATACACCATGCTTTGTAGATGGCTGGAACTGACTAACTAGCACTTGCTAATTAATTGATCTGCAGTCTGCTCAATATTAATTAACATTAAAGTTTATGAGAATATCCAAATAATCTAATTAAAAGTGGTGGGGTTTGTTTTGTTTTGTTTTGTTTTTTAAATATGTCGCTAATAATTCAGCACCAGTTGGGGCAAGAAAATAAAAAGAATAAGAGGAACGAGTACCAAGATTCTTATCTTTCTTCAGAATACTAAGTTACATGGGTTTCCATCATATGCTTTGTATCCAGCCTCTATCTCTAATGGATCTGAGCAGACTGTTCAAGTTCCAAGAAATTCTGTTCCTCTTGAGAGCCTCAGAAAGTACATCCCAGAAGGTTTGTTTCCTTTTGCTCTTTGGCCACTGTCAAACAGACAAGATTAATGCTAGGAAGAGTTGCAATGAAATCTTCCTCATCTCTGATTTTATCATGAATTTGGACCTGCCTGTGTGTCCATCAGACTCCTGAAGACTCAAACAAGACCCTGGCACAGAGTAACAGATACAAGTTTTAATATATGCATATGCAAATTTATGTAATTCATTAAAGGTTATAGATATGCCCATATACATGTATATTATCAGAATGATAACCACAGTCCATATTTATCTATTTCTGCTTGTCTATTGTGTCTTTTTCAATACAGCACTATATCCTTGGAAATCTTTCAGTGTACTGCTGGTACAAATAAATGCAATCCCAAAGAAAAGGAGAAAACTGCATATCCACGAGTAACATGAGAACCGACTGATTTATGAGTTGTCCCATTGATTTTTCCTCTGAGTTGTGGACTCCTCTCTCTGTGTCAGTACAAACAATTATGAAGTTCAAGATCAGCTCCACATTAACATTTGAGTCTTCCCTCCGCTTTTGCTGATCTGAATTCATGGCAAAATTTTATTTTTTAAGAAAATAAAGACAACTGTAACAAGCATATCTCCACATTTCAGCCAGACTGTCCCTCCCAGACCTCATCAATTGTAGCAAAGATTTTCAGGTAATTATGGAATCCACACAAATATAGACCAACCAGATTTTTCATTAAATGCTGAAGGTGTAAGACATTGTGCCACATTTCCATCCTGCTGTATTGGCCCTGACTAGAAAGATTATTGAGAATACCTTGGATAGTTCATCGAATTGTGTAATGGCTCCAGAATACTTGATATAAACAAAGCTTAGTGCTTGGCTGTGGCAGTACCCTATTTAGGCCAGTGCCCATTTAGACTGTTTTCCCTCTATTTCTTTGTGAGTTCAGGTCTACAAAAGCAATACAGTATTTCAGCTGGTGCATTTTTAGGGGATTATTGTTCTTGACGGGTGGTTAAACATCATTCAGTGCATGCAATGATTGCCCAAATATGCACTGCCTATTGTGTTTTAGTGTTTAAATAGAGCACTGTGGGGATAAGTTTGTTTGAAGTAAGGTAGTCTTAGCAGCAGTGTTTATATGTGAAATTGCATAAACACCATTATTGCTGTGGAGCCAGAAGTGGAATTCCTTCCTTAGAGCTGGTTCTGCCTGAACACACGCTTAAGTTTTGTGTCATACCCAGCTGATCACAGAATCATGAAATTGTAATTATTAGTGACAGAGAAACCTATTAGATAAGTCCCGCGGGGACCAGCAACAGCACCACTGACAGTAATCTCTCATAATAAATGTAGTTATACAGCTAATGTAAGTAATTGGAACTTTCTATCTCTCTATCCAGTTAATTCTGCCTGAATGCAGGCTTATGTCTTGTATTATAACCAGATGATCAGAGAATCCCAAAATCAGAATTATTAGTGATAGAAAAACCCACTACGTAAGTCTCCCAGGGAGCAGAATGGCATTATTGACACAGTAATCTCTCATGATAAATGCAGTTATACAGCTAATTTTAGCAACTTCAAACAAATTTGTTACTTCTGAGGCCATTTGTATCTGATGTCCCTACAAGAGAATTGTTCTGCAGCTTTGTTAGTGAGGAAGGAACACGAACACTGGTACAGCAGTGCTGTATTTGGAGCAGAATATTGGCTTAAAGAGAATGGCAAAGATATAACAAATCAGCTTTTGTTCTTGTTTTTCCAGGCAGGATGTTTGCCTCTGCTAACTAATTACATAACCAATGGCTTTGCTTAGTCTTAAATGTCATGCTCTTGGTGGTGTGAGTGGTGTACACAGCTACACTTGTGCCTTCAACACACAATATAGTTTGTGTTTCTTCCTCTTTTCCTGTGGATTTTTAGGGTTGGGCAAATCATCTATATTGTGTTCCATCTGAAACTTTTCAAGGAGATGTGTAGACTGTGTCTCCACTGGGAAATAATCACAGGTGAAATGACTGCCAGTCAGTCTGTGTGCAGCAGCTCAACCCGCAGCAAGAAAGCTACACATAAATCAGCGTGTGGTGCCATGTACACACGGGCCTGTGCCTGTGTATGATCAGTACAACAAGCAGCTTCCCTCAGGATTTCCAAACTTGGAAATCATTGTCTCATTCCACACATTTCTGCAGAAAACGATGGGCTGGCCACCCTGCCAAGTCAAGAGACTAAAGAAACAAATGCTCCAGAGCAGGATGGCTCTGCTCCCGACAGCCAAAGGTGTCTGAACCCCAGCTGTGGAACTCCAGTTCCCCATGGCACAGTTCAGTTCAGCCTGGAATCCCGTGAGCAGTAGGATCTTTCCTCCCTCAGGATGGCAACAGGTGGAAACAGGAAGGCATACTACCAGCCTAAATAGCATTTTCCTACTCCTCTGGCTGAAAGGTGGAGGCAATCAAAAGGCTAAAGCTGACCCTCAGGTTGCACTTTGACTGAGTCCAGACCCTGAAAACCTGGTGTGACCATGTTCTCTCAAATGCTGGCGGTGGGGTTCTGTTCTTCCCCTTACAACTGAGAGCTGCCAAACTTCTAGGCAGCAATAATCTGATTGTGCCTCTGCTATTGACAGGGCTGGATCTGCTGGTCTTTTTGGTACTGACTGTGGAGGAGACCCCAGGGACACCTTTGGAGGTGTCCACATTGACCGGATTGCCAGGAAGAGGCTGATCTGCCTGGTGACACCTGATCTCTCACAATTATCCTTGGCCTTTCTTTCAGCTCTATGCATTGCCAGCTGGTTTGCTCCATCCTGTTACCAGCTCCTGCTGCTCCAGCTCAGCTCTGTGCAGTAGCGTTTCCCTGTGGGAGATTAAAACCCTCATATAAAGACAGTGAGGAACCTAGATTCTGATGCAATCCTCCTTTAGGGGTGAAAAAACAGATTTATCACTTCTTTAATTGAGGCTGAAGGTGTGTGATCTGTTTTACTTAATACCAGACAGAATAGTGTGAGCAGAGGAACTGACAGCTCGGAGAAGCTCATGGAAGAGGTGTGAGGAAAAAGAGGTGTCAGGTTTTGTGACTGTAGTGTCTGCACATTTTTGGTGTGATTATCTTTTGTTATCAGTGCTCAGAAAGAGTAATATGAGGTCTGTCCTAGACCTCAGGGCATGGCAGCTAGGTTGACACAGATATTTTAAGGTAAAAGGCTGTAGGAAAGGCGGAACCATAAAAATACTGATCGATCCTCATAACACCTGCAAGAATAAATGTCACTTCTCTCTGGACAGTCATCAAATCTGCATGTATTCTACACAATAGCAACTGTTAACTGGATCATTATAGTAGGTAAAATGAAGACAGGACACCAAGATTTACACACACAAATCTCACAGTGCTGAAAAACAAGACCTTTAAATATGCACAAATAGTAAAGACCTTGGGTTATTTTGTTGTTCTAAAAGACAACCTAGAGCATAGTGTCTTAATATGTTCAATAAATGGTGATTTAGCAATAATTTCAGAATAATACCACTTCTTTTTTTTTCTTGTGCCTACCAATTTCCATCCCATATGAATGCTTCAAGGTTACTGCACCTCAGATGTCTTAACGTATACAGACATGGCCTATAGATGGACTAAAATGCAAGTCACAAACACCCACCTGATCCACATAGATGAGTTTTATTAAGTAATTCCAACTACATTTAGTAATCTGTAAAAAAGAATTAAAAACCAAACCAGCCAAAGAAACCAAAAACAACCAAAAATCATGCTGGTTATATAGAACCAGGTTTACAAATTTAAAGAAAATAGGAAATGTGAGTGCTGCTTCTAATTTGAAAAACTGCCTAGTTCACTGAGAAAATAATTAAAACAATGTTACCCAGCTTTAGAGAGCTGTTAGAGTTCATTTTATCTGTGAAGGCTCCATTTCCAGCCAGCTGAAGGATACAGAGGAGCCAGAGGTCTGCTCATCTTGTTCTGCTACCAGTGTCTAGGAACGGTCCTTGTTTTTTACAAACAGAGGCAAAATTTGATGAGTGGGAATAACCACATGCACAGATTTCAAAACAGGCTTGATAGCAAAGGACAGACAATAGTTAGATACAGGACAAGGAGATCTAGTATTTTTTTTTTTTCATGAGCTGCAAAAGGAATGTATACAATATTTCAGGCAGAGGATGCAGGTTCCAACAGTGGCAATATTAATGTCTTTGACCACTGTCATCTTTTGGTCTGGTGCAAATTCAGGAAAGGGTGTGTTTAGTGCCTTGTTTCCACAGGGATGAATTAGTGCATTTCAGGTAAATCTAACACAGAGATAGAGCATGCTTGAGGATATAATGCAAATTTGCCACATTCACTGTTAAAAATGGTCTGCCAAAAGTCTTTTTCATATGAGAAGCCATTAGAGACTTCCATGCATAAAAGATCACACCTAAAACAGAAAAAGAGACAATCATGGAAGAAGAGTATTCACCAAAAGAAGACAGGGCTATGGGGTACATAAAATGGAAAATTAAGATGGCAGTTAAAGCCTTTTATTAAATACCATATAAATAACAGATCCTGTAACAAAAAACAAACAAACAAACAAAAAAACGCATGCCTTTTATTTGAAAATAATCCTGGTGGAGAAGGTATACAGAATATCTTGTCTTAACTGCCTTGGTTTCTAAGTCCTGACAGTTGGATTTCCTGGTGCAGACAGTGACTAAAAGTTTTATTATGCCTCTCAAAGGTGTAACTCAGAGGCTGGTAGCTACTAAAATTGCCTCCACAAAGATTCTCTGGCATGTTCAGGCCTAAACGCACCCATTATTCAGCTATTCAGTGGAATTAATCATGGCAGCTTTTGGTGGTACTTTGTCCTTTCTGACTTTGAAGAACTGCAATGTAAAATCCCTAGGAAATTAAAAGCAGCTTGTTGAGGAAGGAAAATGGGGAGGAAGACATGGGGGAGGAGGGGAAACTTCTGTGTCTGGAAATACCTGTTCTATGCAGGGGTTCAAGGAGTATTTTTAAAATTATTTTATTAGTTACACTGTCAGCAGCATGGATAGTTACCAGTGTAAGTCAGCCCTGGATGAGATTTATAAATTCTGTATGGTTTAGCTGAGACTTGTATTTGACTCAAAAGTCAACCCCTCCCTCCCTGTGGTGTAACATCTCCCAGACTTGCCTGGAGCAGTACCTTTATCTGATATTGAAAACAGTGCAGATTGCATCTTTGTCTGCCAACAAATGAAGAAAATTATCAAAATTGGTTCATGAAATGGAAAGCAAGTCAATATACAATTATTCTTTTTTGTTCCTTAATGATTTGGTCATCCTCTCTTCAGCGCCAAGGACATCTACGGACTCCTACCATTGTGCACATCACAGGGTCTATAAATATTTAACAGCTTATCACATTAGGCTGAAGTAACATCTCCAAAATTAAAGGAAAAATGGGAAAATTACCCTGTCATTTCTGAGCAACTCTGTGTTTCACTAGCTAAGACATGCAATCTTATTAATTTATCACTTTTCATGTCAATTGTTTTTATTATTCTCAAATCAAACACTTTTTTGAACAGAAATTACATTGATATCTTTCTCCAATTGTAGCACTGATTTTTTTTTTTTTAAGCTTCAGGAAACATGGAAATTGAATCCAAAATGATGGCTGAGCTTTTGTGAATTAAAATTCAATTTCATGAGGCCAATACACTCTTTAGCTCATAAACTCCATTAAGTATTGCTAAAATCCTCCTCCTACCTGGGGCAGCTTAATTTTCTTAGCTCATTAAGAGCACTAAAACAAGTTCTGCTTGGTTTGTACCACTAGCAGGCAAGTCAAAATTCCTGCAAAAGTCCCTCCTGAAGTTTGTGTTTTTTTTCCTCCAGAAATATTTTTGGAGGAAAGAAGAAAAAAAAAAAATTTAAAAGTTAAACATATTAGTACTATTTATATTTAGATTACGTCAAATCTGGGACATGAGACAATGTGTTCAAGGACAAGGCTGCCAACTAGAGACCTAACTACAAGTGGAAGGAATAGACCAACAGGAACCTCACGAAATTCAAGAAGCACAATGAACAGTCCTGGCCTGGGATTGCATAACCTGGTCTGACCATGGCTGAGAGCTGCACATGGGATCAGGGACTTCTGAAACTCCCTCTCAGTCTGAATTATCCTAGTCCTTTATCCCTTGGCACTAAGCCTTAAACACATAAATAGTCTTAAATAAACAAGTTTAAATATATTTTCATTAAATCTCTCTTTTTTAAAAAAAATCTCACAAGCCTTGTAGTAGAACATCCTATTTTTAAGTTGCATGTAACCTAGTTTTCCTTTTTGATTAAGCTTGATATCTCAGTTCCTTTATCTGGAGTGATATATGAAAGTATCTTGGCACTGGCTGTGCAGACTGAGAAAGCCAAGGTCATGCTCTTGTTTTCTCTCCCCATCTCTCCTCTGATGTGAAGGTTTTATTAACTGCCTGACCTGCTGCTGTTAGTTAATACGCACCAAACCAGTTTTCACAGCAAACCCCACGTAAAAGGAAAACCACATTCATGGCAGCTTTCTCTGATTTATCAGTCAAACCAGAGCCAAAGGAGTGTGCTGCCTTCTCTGTCCCTGCTGTGTCCAGCGACACTGGGCTGCCAATAATCAAGACAGGCTGTCAGGCCAGACTCACAAACCTCAGAGAAAGCCAGTCCTCCAGCTGACAGCAGCCTGACCACATGCCTTGCCAGGAAGCCGTTGATCGACTTTGGAAAGCTATCATTAAACAGGTGAAGAATTTGAAGTGAATACGGAGTGGTTGTGCAGGCAGTGACAGGAGCAGCAGGGTGGTGGTGGTGGCACCTCCCTCACTCTACCACTGCTGCTGCTGCCTTGGTGCTGCATTTCCCACAAGAGTTACCAGCTGGGAAGGGCCATCTCTGTTCTATTTTGCTCGGTGTCACCCCTTACTGCTTGGAACCTGCTGCTTGGCAGCAGAAGAGGCCACAGGTTTGCCCTGGCCTTGCTGGGAAGGACAGGAGGCCCATAACGGAGCAGGAGGCCGAGTCCTTCCCAGGGAGGAACCCCCTGGAAAGTGGTTACCAGCTATTTTATTAAAGAGTTGTCCAAGTATTGAACACTGAATCCACCACCCCTGAGAGCAGGAGGCATATCTCCAGCAGGTTATGGTGCAGCATGTTTCCACTTAAATTTAAAAATCCCTCTTTTAGGAATTGCGTGGAGCTGCCATTCCACAACAGAAGAAATTTGCATGAATACCCAAGGCCCAACTGCAGAGTTTCACACCTTTATGTAAGGAAGAGGAGAAGCAGCCTGCTGGTCCCTAACAGCAGAATCTCTAGGCCAAAATCTGTATGGGGAAGATGCAAACAAACAAACAAACAAACACAAACAAATAAACAAACAAAATTTAACTGACACAAAGCCAAGCCTCAGGTTAAACTCCAAACATAGCATAGGGGAATCCTAAAAAAAGGGAGGCTTAACATAGGTGAAATTATAAGTGTTTGTGTCTGTTTTGCTCAGTTATGAATCCACAGACAGCAGAGCATGAGAAATGGATCCTTCTGCAGCTGTACCATCTCCCAACCCTGTGGATGAGCAGGGGGATCTGTGTTTGTGCCTTGTCTGACAGTGAACTTCATGGGGTGGTGCAGAACTGCTTCTGCAGCCCATTAATTCCACGAAAAAACAATTGCTGCCATATTTAACTGCAAATAATGCCCAGTGACAGTCTGTGTGGGTGCAGGCAATTACCATGTTCTTTGCACACCGTGAATTCCTCCTGTCACCGATGGCTGCAAAACTGAATGTAAAGAAAAGCTTACTTGGCAGCCAGGTTTTTATGGGATGCAGAGTAGAATTCATGGTGGGGAAAATAAAAAAAGACAACTCATATATTTAGCCATTCAAATAAACCTTAATTTTCAATGAAGATCTATGTGGGGAAAAATTAATATTATTAATCCTAATTTCAGTTCTTTGTGCAGAACAGCCTCATTTCCATTTTGGATTACTGGGAAGTGATTTCAACAGATTTTAAAAGAAGATAAATATCATGGATGTGGTTCTCAATTTTTAAAATTTCCTTTAAAGAATGCTTTACATAAAATTAAAATATCAATTATAGTTTTAGCCTGCGAACTCTAATAAGACAGAGTTGTAAGACCAAGTGTCATAAAGAATATTTGGAAACAGCTGTCATTAAAGGAGAATCTTTCAAAGAGTAATATATGCCAGAAGTCAGGCATGTTCCAGGATAGCATAACAGAACCAAGATCCCAGGCCTTGAAAACCCCAAGAACTGTGAGTAAGTCTCATCTTTGGTAGCTAAAGTAAAATAAAGAAATTTGTGCCAAACCATTTTGCCTGAGCTACATGTAGTCATTTAAGGACAGCATTGCAACACCTAGATATTTGTCTTCCTTGAGACAAGTTATGTGATATTTCCTGTAGAACATTTGCACAAAGCATCTAAAGATCCAGTATGAGCTGGAAAGGCCTGACATTAATCCAATACATGCAGCTTTTTTTTTTTTAACCCAGGAAAATTCTTTCAAAATGTTAAAGTAACATTTCATAGCTTCAGATACAACTATTTAATCAAGTTCCAAGGTAGACTAAATTAAACACTGAAAAGAAAAAAACAGAAGAAACCATGCTTTAAGCAGAGCTCACAACCTGGGAAAGATCAGCAGGCCACATTTGAGAACAGATTAATTTATCCTTAGCTAATTACCCTGCAAGGTTCAGCTGAGCTGCCAGCACCACTAACAGTCAAGACATATCACAATGGATTGTTCTGTCTGTTTGATAAACTCATTCACTGAACACATTGATTTCTGGCTGTGCATGTACAATAAAACCTAGGCACTCCGCAGAGCTACTACTCATCTCATTCAGATCATTTTCTGCCTTTTTGTTATGGCTCATTACTTTCATCCCAGTTTTTGCATCATTCTTTCTAGTTTGGGAAGAATTCTGGCAGTCAAGACCAGAGTGTTCTAGTTCTTGCTCTGCCGCTCATTATCTCTGCAGTTTTAACAACTCTCACTTCAACTGGCCCATCTGCAAAGCTTGAATAGTATTTAAAAGTCCCTGGGGGGTCTTTTAAAGTATAAATTCTCACAGTGAAATACACATGCATTGCACAGGGACAGAAAACCATAACATTCCAGAGTGTGTTCATTTAGTTGTCATATGCCATGGCAAGCACACAGTTTGATTTTGATCTGAAATATGCATAGAAAAAAAAAAGTCTTCATTCAGTGAGAAGTTGGTGCTTTTTTGCCTTTTCAGTATATAAAGGCATCAAAAGAACTGAAAATTTCATGGAAAGAGTGTGAAGATCACACAAGTTTCCTTTTTTTTAAAGTTACTTAATAATGTACATATAAATATGGGAAAAAATTGAAGTAATTAAACCTAGTAAAACTTTTTTGACTTAACAATGAATAAATTACACTTTCACTAAAACTACTGCTTTCTGCAAAATCAGAGATTGCTTTCACTGGTATCAACCAGTCATTACTACTGACATTAACAAGAATCAAATCAGGCCTTTTACACTGAAAGCTTAACAGTTTGCTGAATCTTAGTTGAAATATGGTGACAGCTTGCTTTGAATGAAGGTACAGAGTGAGGTTTAATTACAATATTATTTCCTAAAACGACAGTTCTTAGATTCAGACCAGTGTTTTCATTTTAATTTCTGGTTTTGTTAAGCAATAAGACTTTAAAGACTTTAAAGAAAAACTATTTTTTTAAATCCTGAGAGAAAATTTATCTTGCTACCTGCAGAATAAGAATGGGCAGTGTACTTTCTTTTTAGGAGTATAACAAAACTAGAAAGTAAACATTCTTCTCACTGTGAGCAGGCAAAGAAGTATAGTGTTCATTAGATTACACCGAAAAGGAAACTTCAAGAATTTTTAAAATTCTACGTATTTTAGACTGTACCCTCAATGCTGCTTTAATGCAGAAGAGTAATAATCAGAATAAATAATCAGTAAAATCCCTAAACTCCACCACGTGTTGGTGTTGGGTGTGTCAGCAACGTCTTTGAGCTACTGCTTGACTACTGTTGCACCAAATTTCTTACTAATTAAGACACAGCAGAAATAACAATGATTATTGATAGTCCCTCTGGTGTTATGTTAACATCAGTTTTAAAAAGTACATAATTACTGGGATTAAAAGGCACTGGTTTGGCTCAAATTATTGTGAGAGTGTTTTGTGACATTTTAGAACACAATGTGCAAAGTTCTTGCCTTTACATTGCTGGAGGCTATTGTTGGCTGTTTTGATACCTTCTTAAGAGCAGAACAGCATTGTTTCATGGCATTGAGAGACAATAACAGCCTTTAGCTGGCCTCTGGAACCATCACCCGTTCTGCTGACATTATCTCTTGGCTGTCTACAATTGATTTAAAATCAAACAACAGTGTTACATAACGTGCACTTTATAAAATTACTGTCTCGTTATTAAAGTTCTCAGCCGACCTTGCCTGTGTAAGCAGCCACTTTTTAGCTGGTCTAGAGAGAGCCCTCAGATGAAGTTTTCCTCAAATTCTCAAGGGCTGTATCTTCATTTCTACGTTAATTCAGCTGATCTGACAGATTGGGCATTTGTGGTCTGACACTTTGCAAAACTCTAGGGAAGCTGCTGTGTCCTCACTGATACTGTCACCACTCTGTTAGGACAAAATATGTCTGCACTTAAAACAGGTTTTTCCAGCCTGGATGTCTTAGCAGTAGTCAAACCCAAGACATATTTGGGAAAATTATAACAGAATATTGTAGTCCGTAGTCATAATTCTCCAGTATTTCCCAGCCAGCACTGAGAGTCAGTTTAGGAGTCTTTTGTTCACATTTTCTTCACATTTTGTTCACCATTAAAAGGTTTTGCATTTTCATTTAATAGTCATTAAGAGATATTTCCTGGCAATTTGTTTAATCTCTTTCAGACTAAGTTTTGGGGTGTTTTTTTAGGAGGGGCAGGGGGGTGATTTTTTTTTTTAGGAGGGGCAGGCACAACACATGTGGCAATGACTTCTACAGCTTGACAGCATTTTATGTGTAAAATCCACCTTCTTTTTGACTCTTTGCCTCATAAGTGCAATTAATGCACTTTTATTATTGAATTAGGCAAGACAGTAAATAATCCTCTTCTATTTGACTTTTCTGTTGTTGTTGATTCATGCATGGCTTTATAGTCCCTAATTGTGTCTCTCCTTAGATGTTTGTTTTCCAGGCTGAAGTGTACAGGAAATCTATTCCAAATCTTTGTCATTCTTTTGCCCATTTCTCCATAATCTTTGGTTCTGCTACATCCTTTTACAATGGGTCACACTTTAAAATCATCAGAAACACATGCAATATCCAAATTCATACAATATT
>VYZQ01048221.1:0-13480 GCA_013400655.1 Mystacornis crossleyi | reverse complement strand
TATAAAGCATTTCCTATACCTCTATACAAGAATCGTGGCNTCGTGGAATCACAGAAGGTTTGGGTTGGAAAAGCCCATCTCATTCCACATCCTACCACGGGCAGGGACACCTTCCACTACCCCAGGCTGCTTCACGCCCCTCCAACCTGGCCTTGGACACTTCTAGGGAGGGGGCGGCCACAGCTTCTCTGGGCAACCTGTGCCAGGGCCTCCCCACCCTCACAGTGAAGAATTTCTCCCTAACATCTAACCTAAATCTACTCTCTTTCAGTTTGAAGCCACTTAAACCGAGAAAGAGAGAGGAACAAAGTACTTCTTCCAGATTCCACCTTAATTTGTCTTTTTACTTGTAATCTAAGCATCTGTGTGTATTTATTTTTGTGTTTATACATCAACCTAAGGTGTAATACCCATGTTGGGGTGTGTATGTACATTCCGTGGTACCTTAAATATAGAACCACCCTTCAGCTGTGGTGTCATGATAACCTGATGAAAATTAATGCAGGTTAAGAGTGTGCCTGAAGCTGAACAAACACATTACTCACCACACGTGAACATTTTAATGAAAAGCGCAGGTAATTTTTTTTAGATAATAGTGAAAAATTGCTGCGTTTCCTAATGAAGAAGATCAGTATTGCCAAACAATCAACCACCAGTAACCAGAACCTAGCAGTGAAATCTTAGTTTATGGGAAGAGATAATCACATGACAATTATTCCACAGGCTGCTCCTGTTAAAGGAAATGTTAATTACTAGTTGATTTGAAGGTGCTTTAAAGCATACACACACTGAAAAAGCTGAGAACTCACATAGTGCTTGTATCCCCAAAGCATTTTGCAAACATTAACAATTATTTTCTTAAATGTAGCTGAAAACTAATTCTTTGTAATATTTATTCCATCACCAGACTCTGCTGAATATTATTACTGTTTCTCCAATTTCTAAAGAAAGAATCAAAACCATTTGATATTTTACCTCCCACACAACATCTCGCAATATATTTCATAGGGAGTTTTACCGTTTCAGAAGTTTCCATATTTTTCACTGAATTTTACTGCCTCAGTTGATTTAATTTTGCTACTTCTATTTAAGTGAGGAACAGTTTGATGGAGGAGAGGAGCAGGCAGAAAAAAATGTATCGCTAACAGAAATGATGAGCTTCATTTAATATATTAAACACTATCAACAAGCCAGAGGTAACAAGTCCCTGATGGGAGAGAGAGAAAATGAGGTGGGGGGGGGGAGGAAGAGAAAACCAGTTTGGTGGGAAGAGAGCAGAGAGGCAGCAGCCTGAGGGTGTTCTCCTTTTGTTTCAGATGTTTCACAGAGGGGGAGGGATGCAGGGAGGGGAACAGAAGCTTTATTTCTGGTCATGGAAGGAAAGAAAGATGTAGGGTGTATGTGTGGGTAGCTGAGGAAAGTGCAGCTAGAGATCAGAAAACTGGCAAGAAAAACAAGAAAGGATGAAAACAGTGTCAAAAAGATCACCCAAGTGAACATGGCACCGAGAAAGACAAAGCAAGAAAAGTGTAAGTGGAGGAAGCAAAGGGGGCTATGGGATTTGTGGGTATGGAAGGGCCAAGAAAAATGAGATGGCAGAAGAAAATGGTGTCAGCTCCAAGGAAGTGAAGGACTGGGAGAGCTTACACAGAAAAACAGTGGATCCTGCTGCGGGCAGGAAGCTGGGGAAGGCATCTGAGTGCCCTGCAGTGGGAGCTCTGTGGAGGCCCCAGTGCAGCAGGCAATGGCAGAACTCCGGCCACGCCGGAGCATCTCAAGTGTTCACAGACTCTCTCTTTCCCTGACAGAGTGCGATATATCGGTACATGAACTCCCAGCCAGCTAACAGTTCCTAGCAGAGAAAACTGCAATCCTGGCTGGCTCTGGATACATTGAAGACTCCTGAAATATTTCCAGAGTCAAATGTGATGCTTTTCTCCTTGTTAAGGGCAATGGTTTGATCAGTGAGTGAAAGGAATCATACCTGGTGTCCTGTAAGCGTAAGAACTGTTTTTGAAAAGAAAGAAAAATGGCACCTACATAGGAAAATGTCGTGATGTGATAAAAGCAGAAAGATTACCTTTTTAGTATGTCTTCCCTATGCCAATCATCTTACTGATTCATTCAGTTGAAAGCTCACAAATTATCTGTGTATTGTATCACCCGCTATGGAAAACCGAACCATGAATTCAACAGAACACCAATGCACGCATTGACATCAGCTAGAACCAGCTCTGATTTTAGGGACTCTGCAGAGCTTCCAGACCTGACACTACAGCCACTTGCCACAGGATGCGTTCCCTGACCAGGCCTAAGGATACAAGGCACGGCACTGGTAACCAGCAGGTGTGACACCCCTGTGGCTACTGCACCTATTTAAGGCTGTGGAGTCTGCTGACAGTTCTCACTTAGCTTTCCTGGTAAGAGCTACCAGCCAGCTTTGTTACACGACCCAGGTGGGACAGGTTTACCAGGGCACGGGCGTTGGGGTTGGCTCTCTTGTCCAGCAGGAGTTTGGTGACACGGTAGTGGCCACAGTGAGCAGCCACGTGCAGGGCGGTCAGGTAGTCCAGCGTCACATCATCCACGGGAGCCTTGTGCTGCAGCAGGTGCTTGACACATTCCACGTGGTCCCCCTGGGCCGCCATGTGGAGTGGGGAGAGTCCATTCTGTGACAAAAAAAAACAGAACAGCAACTTCTAGTAACCCCAACTTAGATTGTGGCACATGTAAGATTATGGCACATTTGTTGTTGTGAGGTGCTGCTCAGTGGGCTCTGCTATTACACAAGGATCTTCCTCTCATTAGTTTCACCGAAGAGACAGAATTCGTAGGAAATGCATTAATTTTAGATGTGTGTCTTCCAGATATGAGGAAGAACACACTGAAATAATTTTCCAAGTCTGAAATAGTCCGTAAAATCAATTAGGAGAAACTGTCCTTGTTATCCTATATGAAGGATCAGAAAATATGCAGCAGGAATCACCCCTCAGGAGTGACTGAGCCAGCTTTCACATCTGTGTGTCCTACAGTCTCAGGAGGCAAAACAAGGGAAGTGCTGGCAGTAGCACTCCACATCCTGTGTGCGCTCTGATGTCAGAGAGAGGCGCAAACAAGTGCGTGCTTCTCGTGTATTTGGAAAGGATAGTCCCTCATTATGTAAGAAAACCTCATTTTGGATCATTTACCCATTAATACATCTCCTTTGGGTCCTCAGGTACGTTCCTGTCCTCTTCCTCGTCCTCTCAGTGACACTGAAAGTTCTGTGGAAGGTTACTCAGAGGTGCTCACGGGCTCGAACAGGGCACACACACACACCTTGGTCCGTGCGAGCAGTGGGGCACCTCGCTCCAGGAGCAGCTCCACAACCTGGTCATGGCCACTTCGTGCAGCACAGTGCAGTGGGGTGAGCCCATCCTTAAAGTAAAAGGAGAGAAACCAAATCAGAACGTCCCCAGCTATCCATCCTGGAACTCTGGGGAACAACCTTCCAGGAGTGCAGCCCCGCATGTGGGAAAAAGCTCCTTCTTTGACTCCTAACTGAAGCTGCCTCCACAACATGAACTTTCATCCTTTTTCTTTCTTGCACCAGAAAAGGACACTCTAAGGTTACGATTTGAGAGAGGAAGCCCGTTGTGTGCTGAAATCTCTTCTCAAGGAGGATAATGTGAGGATGCACTGCCTCCTCCCCTCCCTCCCCTCTGCATGGCTTTGAGACTGCATTGCCTCTCCCTGGATAATGCCTGCTGGAATTGAGGATGCTCCGTAAATCAACTCTCATCCTTTGGAAAGCTTTTGATGCAGGGGTGAAACAAGCAGCGCTCACGCTAGAAAATTTGCTCTGAAATTTGCTTTTAAACAGGCATCAAGAAAAAGATGATTTTAAAACGAAAGAAAAAGAGAGAAACAAACAGAACCAAATCTTCATTTCTGAGACTGGTGGGTGAACAGAGAGCTACCGCTTCTTTACTAAAATTGCTGTGAGACCACTAACTCCACAATAGTTTTTTTCCATTGCAGAACACCATTCTGTACCAAAAGACTTGCTCAGGCGACTGTTAATGACCACAGCAGTGACAGCAAAATATGTGTTGATGAACTGTTTGGATGGGAGAATGAATTCTAGGTAGCTTTTGTACAGTCTGGACTCTATGCAAAAGAATAAATACGAAGCTAGAAAAATGGTTGTGAAAGAGTATTAGTGCTGAATGACAGAAAAAAGCTAACACGTAGGATATGAAAAGTCAAGCTTTCATCTTACTAGCCCCCAGTATTGTTCAAGCATGCACTCAGAGATGTCATCAACACTCACTCAAGAGATGGTGGCTTTACAAAGGTGAAACGGGAACAGTTTTTAATCACGAGAAAAGCCTTCTCCCTTGGAGACATGCTGCTCATCTTGGGTGACATCCATGCTATTATTCTAAGGAGCCCACTGAAGAATACAGTAACATCTTGCTTAAAAGGAGAATATACTGGTCTGAATTACTCAGAGACGAAAAAAGTAGCAAAAGTGCAAAAACACGGCACTGAGCAGGAGTTGGTGACCCTGCTTCATACACAGATGGACCGTTTACCTTGCTGGGAGATTTGGAGGAAACCCGCGTCACTACATTTTTAAATTAAAAGTAGCTCTAGACTACACAGTGCCACTGCAATTGCAACCTCATTGCAGCAAACACAGCCCTGTAGCACTCTACAAAAGGCAGCTCCAAGAAGCAGAGCCTCCCTCACGCCCAGTTTCCAAAGCACAGAGTCCATTTCCAAGTGAGCAGCACCACAAAGCTCCACTGCTGCAAGGTGCTGAAGTCTGTGGAAGGAATTCTTCTCCCTCACTTATCTACTTTTCCTTTTACTTTGAGACACACTAACAGGGTTAGGCTTGCCTTGGTGCTCACTGTCTCAGAGGCATCCCTAAATCCCTCGGAAGCTTTGCAAAGATGCAAGATCAAGCCCAAAAGCAGAACTTGCGGCCTTCAGCACTTGGCAGATGGGGTCAGTGCGAAGAACGAGGGGTGACTACTCTACTTGGGTTTTTTATGCACTGAAACTTCAGAGTCCTCTAAACCAAATCATTTTGTGAACAACCGAGGTATGTTATCTTACTGCCACTGGGATTCATACAGATAACTCCCACTGGCATTACTAAGGTAAGAATATATCCCAAATGCATTTCCAGGGAAGGTATTTATTTGGTATTTCTTTCCAGTTTCTGCCTCTCGTGCTCTACATTTTTAATCAATGTGGGAGGTTCACTTTCCCTATCTGAGTGGTGGCTTTGATGTTACTCTATTTAATAAAACAGCAAAAAAGAAGATTTGTGTGAATCCTTGGGAAAAAAAGCAGGACAAATCCCAAGAGGGAGAAAAAGAAGAAAAGTACAAGCTAAGAAGGACATCAACTCCACAAGAAAGTCTAGCTAAAACAAAAGCCTAAATAATTTAAAAACATGATTTCTGCTTTGTTCTTATCTACAATTCCCTTTAAAAGCAGAGATAGAAATTTTCTACCTATCTTATTCTACCCTGCCATAGCTCTTTTGAGGACCTCCCCCAGAACCCTCTTCCCTTTCCCCTTTGTGCTCTGAGGAAAACAGCATGTATATTTTAAAAGCGTTGCATATTTAATACTTTAAATTCTTTTGCTTATATGTTTTATTCAAAGATGAGGGAAATTGCAAAGAGAGAGCTGTTGTAGTAGAAGAATTAGTACAGAAAACAACGCAGACAAGCTGACTCGAGCCAACGTGAAGAGACACGCCGGTGTACAAAACTAATCCTTTTTTGCACCATTATCTATTTGCAATGAGCCTCAGTGCTCTCAAATCAAGAGCAGGAGTTTGCCCAAGTGGTTTTTCAACCGATCCTTTGCTAACTGAAGAACATACAGTGACCAATACGTCAGGCACACCGTTGGACAGGACATCCAACCCTGGGTCAGAGGGACGCAGACTCTGAAGCACAGAGAACGGATATCCCATAAACACAAAGGCTGCCATGCCAGGAGACAAGAAATTCAGCACTTTTATGTTTAAAGAAGTCCAACAGTTACGTCCTCACCCCAGGCTGTGTGGAATGAAGAGTTAAATGTTTCTATCTCCCCAGTGACACCACACACCTGGTGTTCTGCTGTTCCCATATGCGGTACTCTCCTCACTCACGCTCAGCGATGTAACCCGACAGCTGGGTCACCCTCAGAAGTGACAGTACAATCCCCTCTGTGTGCATGGAAGCCAGGAAATTCCATCAATCCTAATTCTCCCTTAAATGGCTGGCAAAGTAGAAGGTAAACTTGGGCCTTCTTTCCTTTGAAAATCAATCACTGCTCATTTTTTAACCTGCAAAATTAATTCTCAGTTCTGTGCGTGACTCCTAACTGTAGGGCCTAGAAAGATGAATTATTTGGTCGTTGCACAAACGCTTTCTTTCAGCTTAGCAAAGACACTGAGACAAAAAGAACCCGTGCTTATGAGGGATTTTTAATGGGAAACGATGAGGGCAGCACCTTCGCAGGACAGTTCCTCACATTCAGTGCTCATTAGACCAAAAACTGATGATAGACATGAACATCAAAGGCCAAATTATCAAAGAATTATTCTAAACTGCAGCTGCGTGTTCTCATTCTCATAAGGGTGAAGTAAAATTTTAGTATTCCAAGTGTCAAACGTGCAAAATTGTCTAAATTTTCGCAGCAAATAAAGGGCTTTTAATTTGTTCATTTTTCATTACAACTAAACCTCATCTCTTTAAAAATGAATGAGGCGAGTCTCCCTCTTGCTCTAAGCTCTTGGCATAATTAAACATGCCGTAAAGTATTCCTCCAGGTCTGCCACTAACAGCACAAGTTTGAAAAATACAGTAAAAAAATATACCATGTGCTTGTTTGAGTACTAAGACAGTAACATAAATAACTCCACATAACAGTCATTATCTATATGACTTGCTTAGACAATCCATACAACACCCCTTCCCGCTCCCTTGTAAACATGATATGAAGCCACTGAATTTTTTACAGGAAATATCTGCATTGTGATTATATATTTATAATCTGACATGGCTTTACGAACGGCAAAAGCTGATGAATTATTCCTGCTCTGTGCATGCAGGAAGATGAAGAGAAAATGTCACAGCAGCATTACTGCAGGAACAAACACCGTACAGAGCACGGTGCCAAGGCAGGGCCGGGATCCTGCCACAATGGTTACCACTCCCATATGGAAATAGCAAAGCCAAGCCTATTTTGTCAGGATGCAGATCGACAAAAGGAGCTATTGTAACTAATAAATCTCAATAGGTTTCCAGAAGGAGTGTTAAGGGGTGTCTGAAGCACATTCCCCACAAAAAAACCCAAACCAAACCAACCAAATCTGAGCTGCACCACCCACAGTTTCCTCCCTTTTGTTTTCCCATTGAGCTCCATCACTGACCCGCCAGTTTCCTGAGCTCCAGCGGAGCCTCCTTCTTCCCGTGGCCCTTCTCCAACCCAAATGGAGAACCAGACCTTCTCCCACCATTCCCACGCCCATCCCCGCTCCAGCTCCAGCTGCCATGCTCCAGGCACACAACGTGCTTACTTGCCCACACAATAAGCTTTCCCTTCCAAGACTAGATGCTCTCTTTCATTCCACAGATTTTATTCAACTGTAAAGAGTCAGGATGAAAGCCTGCAAGAGGAGTCTAAAGAAAAGTCCCAAAGCAAGAAAAAACTAATTTCGGTGTTGGCGAGGTTGAATAGGAAGAACAGAAAATGTGTGACAACTTCAGCCGCTGAGACAGGTGAGAACGTTCCCCCCCTTTGAAGGGTGTTTGCTTACTCCCACAAAAATGGAAATTCCAGCAAGGTGATAAAAGCCTGTGAATAACACTGTATTTTAAGAGCAAAATAAGCAGGCAGAACCAAAAAAGCCTCATATTCTTGTTCTTTTTTTTTCCTCCTGCAGTTTATAGAGAGAGATGATAAAAATAGAGCTAATACACAAAACTGCATTCAGAAAGAATATTCCTAAAACCCTGAAATAGTCAGCAACATTTCCATATTCTGAAGGAATATTGTAATGATTCCATTATATGAGGACTTTTTAAAATAGAAATATATGCATTTTGGCCATGCTAAAATTGCTTTTAAATGCTGACAATAATTCTCCCTGTAACAATCCTTAGTGTGTTCCAGGAAGGCTGTAAATGCTTCCCCTCCCTCCAAGTGAGAGATGGTAATTGCCATGCTACCCTTGATCACCTGACAGCGAATTAATCATAAATTGAACTTTCCAGCACCTTTCAAAGAAAAAATTTCTGCACAGTTTTTCTGACACCCTAACTCTAACTAACCATCAGAAGTTGTATGGGTCAGAATTTTGGCCAAATATTAAAATTTTAAATAAAATTATGTCATTGAAATTCTTACTTATGTAAACACATAGAGACTATGAGTATGAGTAAAATTTTGAGTATGAAATATTTTAGTATAGGAAATTTTACTCATTAATTATTTAGTGAACAAGAGTCAAGGGAAGGCTTGTACGTAAATGGAAGCTAGTATATAACAATATATGTTAAAATACTACTTTAGTATTTTATTATCATAAAATAATTATCTATTGTTAAAGATGGCTTTTTTTATAATATAATATTATAATACTATCTCTAACAGATAGTACTAATAAAAGTATCCTATTATTGTAGTTGAGAATGGAGTTTCCATTTCTGCTCTGGATACAATACAAAAGAGAAATTAAATTCCACATTGTAAAAACTTAATTAGGACTTGGTTGAGAAAAAATGGTAGAACTTGCCAAAAAAATAAGTAAAACATTATTTTAAAACGTGTAATTGTGTCAAGAGATTTACCAGCAATTCTACGCTTTTACGGCCTTATGAGAAATGCCATAAAATGTCAGCAAATGCATTCTGAAGTGTATAGAAAATAAAAATACTAACTCCTGCAAAAAGCAGGGTTTTCCTCTGACATGGTGCATTAGCTGTGGAACAGCAGGACACGTGCATAACTTGCTCCCTTTGAGGAATATACATTTTAATTTATATTTTTAGACAACACAGGGGCTCCTAAAGAATCATTCCAATGGAAGATTTTCAAACATACAAAGCTTTCACAGATTAGCTTTGCAAAACTGAAGTACTTAAGCTCATCTGCAATCCGCTAAAATAAGTTTTGCATCTTAATTTATGCAGCATCAGATGTCATGTAACAAAGCAAGCTAAAAATAAACGGAATGAAAGCAGCAAGGACTGTTTTAACTAAGGAGCTTATTTTGATGTGGTGTGGAGCATAAGAACTTGGCAGTGGAACATCCCAGTATTTTAACTCCGCTCTTTTGCGGTGACTCTGACCTACTGGAAGAAGGCAGGTATTCCTGGGAAGCAAAGGGAAGGCAAGGTGTGTTAGTACCGCGGCGGGGCAGGCAGAGTCTACCCTGCCACAGAGGACACAGCACGTGCAACACAGCCCCGCTTCCTGCGCGCCCTACGGACTCACAGCCAGAGCCAGGCACAGGAGGCGTGTGGGACAGAGCACAGGGAGAGGAGAGACACACCAAGATGACGTGAACGGCTGATGCAAAGACACGGACAGCAAAACCAAAGCTCTGGAATCTTCCCCACCATGAGGCAGACGCCACCGACCGCCACCGTGAGCCCCGGAGCAGGGAGGAGGCGGAAGGTGAAAGCGACAGGAAGCTGTGGAGCCTGTGCAAGCTGGGATATGTGTTCCTTAGGATACCTGGCTGGGTTTTCAGGGGTATCTCTGTGCTGACATTTTGAGCCCAGGCAGCAGCTGACACGGGGCAGGGAGCCAAGAAAATGGCAAGACTCTAAAACTGGCCCCTCCCACCTATGCTGGGCAAATCCTCTTCTCTCAGATTCATTCACAACTGCGCTCAACCTCTGCAGGTGAGCAAGGAAGGGAAAACCCCTTGACCTCTTAAAATCCAAAACATCCCTCACAATCATCTGGGTCAACCTGTCTAGAACAGTATCTAAATACTGAACAGGAAACAGGTGAATTCAGTACTGCCATTCCACAGGCCAAATGAACTACTGCTGTATGACATGGTTAGGAGTGTGTGGAATACCCCCCGACTGAAGTGTATTATTAGCATTTCACGCCTCTTTGCCACAAGATTTTAGGTGTTTATTGAGGAAAACGTGAGAAGGGGTGATTTGCTGCACACCTGCTTGAGGCAGCTTTTTCCATCAGCAGTAGTTTTTAAAAATTTTTTTTAAAAATAGCGAGATGTCATTTCATAATCAGAAACCAAAATCACAATCGCATACAGAGTTCACAAAAACCCTGACTGTCTTCAGAGCTTCTGAAGCAACAGATGGTTGATGTAATTAATACCCAAGTAACTGGAGAGGTTGAATCAACTCCCTAAGGTAGGTGACTGCAATATCCTCTACCTTCCTATCTTGTTAAACAAAAAATCTCAAGTCCAGCTCTAAGCTTGGTGTTCTAAAACCCTCTTGATCACTTGGACGTGTAAGTTTGCTGACCAGCTGCCTAAAAACCAGCAGCTCCCAAGAACGAGACCCGTGCAGCTCAGTCTCAATAAATGACAATGTTTTGCCAGGTGATTCCAAAAACCCGTTTGAAATAACTAACCCTGCCCATACGACATGATGGGGTTATTTTTGCCCTGAATGACTGTGAAATCACCCATAAATAAAGGGCAGAGTGATGATGTGACATTTCAATAGGACAGCTGGGAGGAGGAAGCCAGTGAGAGTCACCTAATTAATACCACGTGCTTTGTCTGGGGAAGGGACACGCGGCTGCTGGCAACCAGGAGGTTACTTGTCCCTATATCAGCTCTGCAATAAAAATGGACTGAGCCTTCTAGAGCTCACTAGAGTTTTCACGGGGCATATTGTGACTGGCACAGACATTTACAAGTCAGGGGACCGAAAGGCTTAGCTGAATCCAGACCTTCCATTTCCTTCTGCTGTGCATCACCCGTGCTGTGCATCATCCTGCGTCATGTAAAGTTGTGTTGTGTAAACTAACAGGCTTATTCCCTAAAACCCAGCAGTTCCATCATCTTTTTCTTGTATGATGTAGGCAGGTTATACAGGAGACTAAAGGAAATAGTATTTCTGCCTCCTACTATCACTAACACCAGCTGTTCTTTAGTCTGATAACATAGAAAACATTCTACATAAAACAAACGCACAAAAAATCCCCAAAAGCAAGCAAGGAAAAAAATCCCAGTCCATTCCCCAAAAGGGACAATATCGTAATCAGGGAATAGAAAGACTCACCCTGGTTTTGGCATCGATCTGCCCTCCGCGATCCAACAAGAGCTTCACCATGTTTGTGTTTCCCCTTTTGGAAGCCACATGCAGTGGGGTGATTCCATTCTACACCATGAAAAGAACAAACAATGAGCTGGATGGATCTGAAGGTGTGCAATGGGGGTGAATTCAGGTTCGGATCACAAAAAATGAGACCATCACATCGTAGAGAAGAAATGAGAATGTACTAGAGCATCAGAGCTAGGCACACACCATATAAGCTAGAGTTAGTAATTCCTTCCTAAGCAAGATTCCTTCTCCATTGTTTTGGGGTCCTTGAGAAAAGGAAGCAGTGCATCTGCCCAAGCAGCAAACATGGCAGCCCCAGGGCCAGACAAATACACAAACACGTATCGGAGTCCCCGTGAGCCAGGAGTCACAAAACACTGATGCATTTCAACCACTGCAACGTACACAGAGGACACAAATGCGTCACTCCTACACAAAGGAACCTTCCTGTGAAGTGCCAGGAGCATAAAGGAGTAGTAGGCTGTGTAGGCTGTGTAGGCTGAAAGTCCTTGAAAACACTTTGGGTGAGGCAAGAGGTAATATTAGCAGCTACTCCAGATTGGAAACAGGAGGGAGCCAGTCTGGAAGGCAGAACCCTGAAGTAATTCAAAGTCTGTCTGGCAAAATCAAACAGCAAACTTGTGACCTGGGAGCTGGGTTGAGATAACCAGAGGTTTTCACTTCACACTACGTAATGTGCAACAGCAAAGAGACTGTACCATGTAACTCTGCAGTTGTTTACCATAAAAGAGTAGTCATGATTAATTAGTTCTTCTATTGTTGCATTTATATGATAGCAATACACTCCACTTTCTGGTTTTGAAATACATTCATATATGAAAACATCAAATTAAAGGGGTAGAGCAAATATTGAATCCTGAAAAAAACAATCAATCCTACATCTATTTCCAGAGTACATTTAACAAACAGAAAAGCCAAAGGGAGTTGACACATTCTGAGAGCATCAGCTTTCTAAAACTGGCCAAAAGATCCTGCTTCCTCCAGCTGGGAATACTGGCTGTTATACAACTGCCAAGGCCTCCGGTGCATCGCACGGAGACAACCTTCCAGAATTACGGCAAAAAAGGCGTCTTTGATCCCAGCAGAACTTCAGCATTATTTTGTTCCTTACTTCACTCAGCTCTTGACTAAGCGTTACCCAAAGAAACCCTGCTATTTCTGTAGGCCACTACAAGCAAGAAGATGAAGGGCTGAGTCCGTACCCTGGCTGTGAAGTCGACGGCAGCTCCGCGGTTCAGCAGCAGCGTGGCCACGTTGACATTGCCGTAGTGCGCGGCGATGTGCAAAGGGGTAAAGCCACTCTGCAAAGGGAAACAGCCCTTGTTACGGAAAGCCCTTGTTCCTATACGAGATCACAGATTTAACTAGAACTTGATTTTAAAAGCGCTGCCCAACAAATGTCAATTTTATCCAGTCTGTGTCCACCTATATTAGAGCCTAGCCTTTCAGGCAGAGAGGCCAGTTCTCAGGTGGGAGAGTATCAAAAGTGTTTCATTCTTTCACTCCACAACTCGTCTCCTGCGCTGGTGACCAATAAGAGTAGTTCTCATCACAGAAAATATTAATATATTAGCTATTCCTAAAGAAAATAAAGCAAGTTCCTTCTTACTATTTGGAAGCAACATGGGTCTTTTGGGCTGCACCTGTTTACTGGGGTTGGATAAATGACCACAGAAGTTGTTGGACTCTTATTTTACTGTTCTTAGAAACAGAAATATGGCCAACGTATTTCCCTTTGGGGTTTTTTCGGTTTGTTTTTGATTTTTGAAGCAGTAATTATTAAAAATGTAACTAAAGAGTTTGGTTTACATGAGAAACTACCTAGTAACGTAGTAAAAGAATCATAATTATTTGTATTTATACACAATTTGGATTGCAAAGGATCTCAAGAAACTTTGTATTCTATAAATCAAAAAACCACATTTTACTATTGTGTTTTGAACGCTAGAAGGTGAAACCTGCTCCAGCTATTAGACATAGAATCGCTTGACAACAACATAAAAATAGATTAAATTTTCAGAAACTAGGACAGAGAGCAAGCTTTTAATCTCATAAGTAATTCAAGTAGAAAGGGCCTTGCTTTTGAGGTTTCCCTGAAGAGCTTTACGCTGATTTGATTGGATCTTGCTGATAAGTTATGGAAA
>VYZQ01048212.1:0-14632 GCA_013400655.1 Mystacornis crossleyi | reverse complement strand
GGGGTGGGACAGCCAAGTTTCTCCGGGCAGCCCGTGCCAGTGCCTCAGCACCCAAGGACTGGATACCCTGATTAGCCAGTTGGGGACTCTGAAGAGCTTGTATTTGAGTTTCTGCCTGTACTTGGGCAGAATTTAGATTGGCCTTTTTTTTTTTTGGAGGCTAGCTGGCTGCATTTCAAATTTCCACCCGCTTCCTGCAACTTTTGGTTGACTTCTCACAGAGAGGTGGTGTGCTGAAGAGAAATCAGCCGTGAGTTCCATTTGGGATGCATCCTGTGTACATTGGCATAAATTATTAACTGCAACAAACAACAAAGCATCTAGACTACAGACAGGGAGGAGAACGGTCAGACCCTTCAATCCATCCTTTGCACCATGGGATTGTGTCAAGAAAGTAGTTAGACATGTCTGAGAAGTGATTGCACAACAGCTGTGTTCTGTTCCAGCACAAAGGGATGGGATGTTGGTTTATAACACCGTAGGTTCGATTCTGACCACCCCATTCCCCTTTGGAAGACAAGATATGTGAGCCAACCTGCACAGTTCTCTTAGACGTCAGCAGGCCAATCCTGCATTGGTGCTTTCACCTCCCCCTTGGAATCCACAAGACATGCTCTCCCATCCCCCTTGGAATTTGGCAGAGTAACAAGAAAACTCCCAGCAGGCTGTAGGTTGGGAGGGATACCTGGTACAACTCCATGTGGCTCAGTTATAGTCAGTATTTGGAAAAATGATGTTCAAAATTACACCCACAAAACCTGGATATGTTATTCAGGTGTGCATGTGATGCGCTATAGACCTGTCTTTTTCGAAATCCTGAATTGTGTTGCAGCCAACAATGCTCCTGTTGCAGAGAGAGCTGCTGAATGAACTGGAATATGTTTAATATACAAGTGCAAGAAGGAGATGGAGAGCTTTTTGCTCTCTGATAGCTTTTCCACCATGGTTTGAAGTAGCAGCATTCACGGATTCTGCTGTGAGCAGAAGAGCAGTTTGGATTCTTCTTTCTGCAGACAAGTCTCCATAAAACTTTGGAATGTCACTGAGCAGAGAGGTAGCAGAGAAAACACCGATAGGGGAATCTGCAATTCAGCTGGTGTGGGATAAATTTTCAGATAGAGTAGGATGCATTTAACTAGACAGCTTCATCTGCCAATAACTTAATGGAAATTTGTTACTCCTTTGCTGGCACATTTACCCACACCTAGAAGGAATATGATCATCTTGTTCTTCCACTATTAGCTGTGGGGTTTTTTTGGCTGGTGTTTGCTGTGTGACACTAGAGGGCAAACTGTCACCAGGCCTGGCAGAGAACCCCCAGGGGAAGCCTTTTGCAGTCAGTGGTTTTTATCGTTAATTACAGTCATGAATCTACTGTCTCCAGGTACAAAGTGCTAATCTCATGTTTTCGTTGGCATCTTTTTTTTTTTTTTTTTTCCATTCCGTGCAGCCTGTCCTAAGGATTGTCACCTGCAGCAGTTGTGGTGTTTTGTGCCATGTAAGAATTGCAGTCTTACCTGGTCTTCTAATGGGGCTCGGTCCTGCTCTGCAGACTGACTGCACTCTCCCTGTAGCAAGAAGTATGCACTGTTTGTAGTAAAGCATGTGTACCCATTCTAGGTGTCTGCAGTGAGAACTGAGGATCTCAAGGTCTGCACAGAGGATTTGCACAAAGTCCTGTCTGAGGTGCAGGAGATGAGAGAGCAGCAGAACAACATGGATGTCAGGCTGGCTAACATGAAGAGGTAGACTTGGCTGTTTTGGGGCGCTTATGCATTGAATGTTGCTTATATCTGATGGAGATTGGCTAAATATGGGTTTCATGTGAACTGGAAACAGGTGAAGCTGTATTTTTTCCTAAGAATGCCCATTCCACCCCACATGACATTCTGAATCTTGTTTGTGTTTGTAATTCAGTTACAGACTGGAGATTTAGACTGGGAGTTTGTTGACTGTCTTGAGATTTCACTCTGGTTGCCAGCACCTGTAGTAGTTTTTAGGGCAATAAAAGCAGTTCATTTTTTGAATACAAACATGGTTAGATGCAGTGAGGGACAATTGGTATTTTGTTTTCTTCCTAATTGGAAGTGGACTTTGCAGATCCTCATCTCTGTTCTCTCAGATCCCCTTCATATAGGCACTGGTAATTCATTCAGGTCGTTGATATGCCTGCAGATACCAACCAGAGCTCAGGAGATACCTTTCTCTCTCTGTTCCTTAAAAAAAAACAAACAAAAAAACCCCAATGAATCGTCTTGAACACCACCTTTAGATCTGTTCCAAGGCTGTCAGTGTTTGGAAGCAGACTGAGTGTAACACAAAGTCCTTATTCAACAGCTTTGAGCTTTGAAGGTATACATCAGATCAAGATTATTGGTGGAGCAGCAGAGGATGAGGGTGTCCTTACTAAGTGAGTGTTTGATGCTGCCTGATGGAAAATGGAGTTAAATTAACCCAGAGTTTATGCTAGTGCATCAGATTAACTGAGGGTTAGTTATCCACAGAGGGAATGTTGCCATTGGTTCTGCAAGGTACTCTAAAAGTTTGAAAGCTGTAAAACTAGAGCATATAAAGTAAACTCTGTTCATCCTCTGTCTTCTGATTTATTCTGCATTGCAGAGAAAATAAGGCCCTGTGGAAAGAAGTGGCAGTTCTAAGGCAGAAGCACAGTCAACAACAGAAGCTGCTGTCTAAGGTACCATTGCAGCATCTTCAGTGCTACCATCCTTATTCCTGCCTCTGTGATACTTCATGGCATTCTTTGCTTATGTAGAATGACAAATGACACAGAGCTGAACAGGCTGTATTAATACAGCATAAAGAAAATGTTCTCAGTTCCTGAGTGTCCCAGAAGTAGCACAGTAAAGAACCACAAGCAAAGCACTAAGGAAAAGTCATAGTAGGATGTCAGTGTGTGGAGACAGTGCATGGTAACAGGAGCCCAGAACTTGAGAGATTGCAGGCACATGGAATGGAGTCTGTGAAAGATCTTGGACCAGGATACACTTAGACCACTTGAGAAGTTAACTTGGAACCCAGAAACTGTAGGAGCTTGCACGCTGGAAAAAATATTTTCTGGTTTATCCCTCAGCTGTTTCTGGTCTGGAATCCTCTAGTGACTTGTGCTGTTATATTGCATTTCAAAAAAAAGCCAACTGTGCAAGTGGGATAATTTTTCTATGCAGTTTGTAATTCTTGCTTTATTCTTTAAGATACTATTGCAAGTGGAATTTTAAAATACCTGTTAATTTCTGTCACATAACTGTATAATGTTATAGTAAAATCTGAATTAAGAATTTAATGTTAGGATTGCTATGCTGACCACTTGGTTTTGGTTTTCTTTTGTTTTTCCTTTTTAGATTCTTCAATTTATACTAAGTTTGATGCGAGGAAATTACATTGTTGGGGTCAAAAGAAAAAGGTAATTACTTGATAGGTCTCAGATCAGTGTCAGATGTGAATTATAGGGATAAATCAGTTTTTGTTATGTGACAGATGTTTTTATCACTTGTATATTCAAACTTGAGAAAGCTGATGGAAGTTCAGTCAAGCACAAAATAAATATTTCCTCCTTATCACTAAAATGGGTGGGAAGGGAATATTCTATACATTTTCAGTTCCAAAGGGCACAGTTATCAGAAGTGGTAAATCTCAAAACGTGCATGCGTAACTGACTTTTTCCGAACCACAGTGTGCATGTAGTGCAGGCTGCCTGCGGAACCCTTCCTGACACACATTCCCAAAAGCCAGGCTTCTTGGGAGGGAAAGAATGATAACCATTATGCCTGTATTTGGCACTGCTGCAGCTCTTACTCTGGAAGTCAGGGTGTACTAAAGCTGTGCTTTGTCTCAGGTCTCTCACAGATGCTGCGGGTGCTTCACCCTCCAAGTACAGTCGTCAGTATGTCCGCATCCCTGTGGAGAGTGGGCAAGCTGTAAGTCTCCCCAGGGATAGAGGCAGTGGGTTGGACAGGATGATACACAGTGATATCTGTCTTCTTCATGGCTATAAATACCCCAACCTTGTAATCAAATGCTCTCCCTTTTGTAATGGGCAATAGGCAGCTTTAGAGCATCGCTCTGGCTGTAAAATCATGCAAATCAGTGCAACTGGTCACAATGAAATGTGAACAGGAAAGAGAAGCTGCAAGGAGAATGGGGCTTCAGTATGAAAAGAAAAGGTCAGTGCCTGTGGTTTACTCATTCTATGTTGTATCTGCAGATGGCTTTTTCTGAACATAGTGCAGATGAAGAGGATGGAAGTGGTACAGGTTTGATAATCCGAGATATCACTGACACCCTGGAAAATGCCACCAATGGCCTCCTTGCTGTGGCACACACAAGTGGCAGAGCCAGGTATGTCCAAAGCATATGAAGTATTTATGCCTGGGTTAATTGGGTTGTTATGTTAATGTTCCATATGAACCCATATGGATTCTGGGAAACGCAAAGTCTCTCTGAATGTCCATTTATGCATGACAGGCCTGTTGTACACTGTCCTTCTACAGCAGGTAGCATTGGCCATTGTCAGAGCTCATGTCTCTTCAGGAGTCCTTGGAGGCCTGTCACGCTGATGGACATTTCAGGTTTAATTTGCTGAGGCTTTTTTGTCTGTTCAACAAATAAGCACATACTTGACTTTTCGACTGAACAGGGACCTGAATGCATATATAGGTTTCTAATAATCCAAAACGTATATAGATTGCTAACAAACAAATCAAGATGTATAGTCTTATCTGCAGCTTCAATATTGCTCTCACTATAAGCATATCCTAGGGAAGGCGTTCTCTGTGTGGCAACAGCTTTTAGTGAAAACCCATTTAGTTGTTCATACCCAGAGTGAAATATGGACTGATTTAGAATATTTTCTTTCCAGAGTCTGTTTTTTATGAGTTTCCCTCCTGCCTAAATCCCATATACTGTATTGCTGCTTTTTGCCTAGGAAAAAGAGGTGTTTTGCTCTCATACATGGTCTCTGTATAAGTTGTAGTAAGAGATTCATCTGTGACTTTGCTGCTTCTTCTAAAGACCAGTTTGTTATTTGAACCTGTGACTGGCCTAATCTTATTAAGATTTGGGATACTAAACCTGAAATGAATAATAATGCAGTTGATAAATTCTCCTGCGTGTTGTTTCTGTTTGGGTCACATTTTAGAGAGCCACAGGCAGCTCTGGATCCTGGGTTACCTCTTTGTCAAGTATCACAGCCAAGTGAGTTAAATTGTGCAGAATCCGTCCCATCAATTCCTCTAAGTGATGTCAGCAAATCCGGTGAAACAGGCACAGCTGCTGTGGAACTCCACACTGCACAGCCAAATGCTCCGGAGGACCCTGTGTCAGTAATTGACTCCATCTTGAATGAGAACAGCTCTGGAAACCAAAATGATCCTTTGCTGGACAGGTATTTACTTGTTTCTGAAAAGCATTATGCTGTTGTTACCTTGTGGGATCCTGTTGGTGTTGTGGAGGGTGTGTTGTTTGGCAGAACGTAGGGAATTAGCTTTCGAATTGTCACTGATGAAATGAATTCTCTGCACCTTTGTTACCAGGGCTTGAAAAAGCCAAGTGTTGGCATCACACGTTGCAAAAGGGTAAGTGTCCCTGTTACCTTTATGGTAATGGGTGTGCCTGAGTGCTGGTGCGTCCGTCAGTGCGTCCCATCAGCCCACTGCTGGCACGGCCAGGTGCTGCCAAGCAGCAGGTGAAGGGCACTGATCTCGGGCAGGCACTGTGGGCACTTCATTCCTGGGACCTGGATGTGGATTGTCCTGGTGGTCATCTCACTGTTCCTTTCCTTCTCTGCCCCTCGTTTGTGCAAAGCTATTTCCCATGTGCCCTGTCAGATCACACAGCCCTGGATCAGGGGTACGGGCTGTGGGTTCCCGCTCCACAGCGGCTGCGTGAGCAGCTCCCAGCTCAACTCCATTCCCTGAGCTTTGCCAGCACCGTCACTGTGGCTGCAAGAAAGCTGTATCTGTGACAGAGCTTTAACCCTTGCTCCTACAGCTCTTCTGCTGTGGTCAGCGGCGGGTAGGATGGTCTGGGATGATGTCTCAGCACTCTTATGGTCTGAAGGCCCTGCTGTATCTTCCCTCCTGGGCAGAATGTGGGGCAGTGTCTGTTCCTCAGCACTGGGAATTCAGTACAGGAGCGCCTCATAGCATAGCAAGACATGCAGTGCGGCCACTGTGCCTGCTGCTGCCTTTCCAGGTTCTTCCCTGTCCCTCATGCCCTGCCCACTGTCCGTGGAAATGTGTCCAATTTGGCAACAAGCTGATGTTTCTAAGTAAGTAGAATTCCTGCAGACCCAGATTTTTTCCAGCCCTTTATTTATCATTTATTGTCCCAGGGGAAAGCCACTGTACCTTTGTTTAACAGGTACTGGTGTACAGGCTGGGGTCTGAGAACGTTCACCAGATACTAAAGTGAGGGAAGGAGTAGGTATGGAAGGAGAAACTGCTTTTTGACCTGATAGCTGTAGTTGTGCTTGCTGTTCAGGTTGTCTTCCTTGTACCTCAAAGAGTGAAAGCTGGAGTGAAAGGTGATACAGGAATGCGGTTTCATCCATTTGGCTATTCTGGATTGTAGGTAACCTGCCTTGTGGGGCAAGAGAAGGCCCTGCCTGCCACCTATGCTTTACAGTACTATGTAATTTTGTCTTTTTAGAGAAGAAATTCAGGATTTTCTGAACTGCATCGATGCCAGCCTTGAAGAGCTCCAAGCAATGCTGTCAGGGAAGCAGTACAACTTTGGTGCTGAAGCGTTCAGCGACGTGAGTGTCTTCTCACTATTTCTGATTTCTGAGAAATACTGCTCAGGTTGCATCATGAAATGTTACTAGTTTATTCCATGTTGTAATGGGTAAGAGGGGGCAACACATTGCAAAGCAAATAGTTACAAATAGAACGATTCATAGGTATTCACAGTGTACAAGGTAATATTGGGAGCCTTTCCCAGGTCATACAGGAGTTCTGTTCTACAGAACTGAAGGGGGGAAGAAAAAGGAAAACATTTGCCTCACTTCTCCTTCTCAAGCCTCAATTACATATCACATCCTGACTGTGTGTTTGATTCAACTGGATGATATGGAGTGCAGCTTGTCTGTATTCCTGGAATCACTGGGAAATAGGGTACTCTTTTCTCCTCTTGTGACCTCGGTTTACTGCCACAGGTTGAAGTTCCCAGCTGAAGGCCCATGGAGGAGCCACTGTCCCCATGCTTTAGTGGAAGAAGCGGCACACTGGGTCCTTGCAGTCCTTTCAGGAGCTCTCTGCAATTTTATTTCAAGAACTTTATTAGTTGACATATAGTCTGGTTTTATTTTCAGACATTTAATCCTGAGCTGCCAGCCCTGGATATGAGCTTGATGGAAACTCCCCCTGGTATGGAAAATGTAAGAGAAAGATTTACTTCTGTGGTGGGGAGGGTGAATGTGATGCTGGGAGTTGAATCTTTCTTGATGTAACTCCAGGGTGGGAACAGGGTTGGTGGCAGAGGGTGACACTGCTGGTTCATCTCATCCAGCTGACTCCAGGGTTTCAATTATCAGTCAGAATGTCAGAATTTAAGAGGGATCTCAAGATGATTTCCAGTCCTACATTCCTAGTGCAGTCATACACTCAGAATGCCTGTCTGAAGACTGAAGGAAAAGTACTAAATGAAAATTGTAATGCAGTACACTGTAGTTGTTCTGAACATGGCTGTATGGCATTTCCTCAGAAGATATACAGAAATTCAGCACAAATTTAATTCTCTTGGTCCAGTTCCTAAAGTTGATTCATACTATTAAAAAAAAAACCTTGCAAGTGTTATTTTTGTTGTAGTCCTGAAATAATATTTAAACTAGGATTTCCTAGTCAGAAGACCTTAGACTACAACTGATGTAAAATGCAGCTGCATTTAAGCAGTGCCTGCAAAATTTAATTACATGATGAAATCGTGTTTAAGTGTTAGCCCACCAAGACCAATTATAATAAAGCTTCTGGTTTGGAAGGTAAAACAAATATTTGCTAGTCAGATGCTTGTTTTGTTTAGTAAGTTAAGTTTGTATTTCAGTGTGCCTCCTTCTGAGAGCTCCTGTGTGCAGGCCTTTGTATGCAACAACAGGCTTACTGCTCAGTTGCTCCATCTCTCTTCCCTTCTCCTTTCATGTCTAATTGTGTTAACCAGTCAGTAAAGACTTCCATTTTGTTGTTGTTAAACATTCTGTCTTAACTCTCTGTCTGCTTTGTTTCAGATGGCAAACTTGGCAGAGAGCACTGAAGGTCTGGGAGCAAGTGAGAGGGAAACAGCAGGAAGCAAAGGTGGGCAGGAAGGAACACTGAGCACTGTGGCAGCTACACACTCTTTGAAAACTGTGTATTGAAATGGAATTATTGTAGCCTGTAATACCTCCTTCTTTGGTCTGGGCTTAAGCTTTTTGTGAAGACTATGATGTTTCACTGATCTTGAAGCTGTGCCTGAGTCTTAACAGGCCCATCCTGTTTTTCAGATAGAAAAAACCCATCCTGATTTTTTTCACACAGAAAACATGGGTCCCATCCTGTGTCCTTTTTCACACAGAAGCGTGACATGAGTGCCACAGTGGGGAGCAGAACTGCAAATGTCCTTGTGGCAGTATCTCCTACACTGGCTGTGATCCCCCCAAAGGCAGTGCTGCTCAGGTTACCACTGCAGTGCTGCCATTGCATGCTGTGAGAGTCAGGGGCTTGGAGTGGGCTTCAGGCACTGATGTTTTCAGGCACAGGGGCTTTGGCTTCACTCCAACAGCCATGAGTGTAGGGTTTGTCCCACCCCAGCTTGGGCTTTCCTGTAGTACACCAAGTTTGAAGCAACCGTTCCAGATTTCCTTGCCTTGAATAAGAGCCTTCAATTCATGAAACAGTTTCAACTGTTTGTTTTTCCCTCAGATATGCAGCTCATCCAGTACAGGGCCAACCCTCTGCTTTCCTTATTTGAAGAGCTGCCTTCAGGTGAAGCTGCAGGGAAGGTGGATGATCCGAAAGACTTTCTGCTGCCTCCCCTGGAGGAGAAACCTGCTCTCCAGCCTCCATCAGCCAGTGGAACCGTTGTGCCGCTTGCAGCTCCAGCAAGCCAGGCTGAGCCTCTGGACACTCTGGGAATGGGTGATCCGCCTCTCCTCCCAGAAGATGGGAATGGAGAATATAAACTGTTTCCACTCCTGCTTCTCAGTCCTGTTGCTAACTTCATAGATGAGGCTTCGGAGATAGAAATTTCTTGAACTCATATAACATCTGTAACTGGCTTCTTGCTGTGGAATAACCACCAAAGGAATGGAGCAGCAAAAACTGTGAGCTTGGTCCTCACCTGCTTCCTGGGGACCCTGTTCTGTGCAGACAAATGGAAGTTCTCTTGCTGCAAGCAGGGAGCACATCTGGGAGAACTGAACACAAGCTCAACAACAAGAGCTGGTGGAGTGAAGGCACCAGACGGAGGGGAAGAACAACCACCCTGTTAACATACCACAATGTATTCTGTAACTTTTTATCCAGTATTCTTATTGCAAGAGGAAATCTGTTTGTATCCTGTTTGTAAAGTTTGGCTGGGTTTTTTTGTTGGGGGGTGGTGTTTGTTTTTATTAGCTGGATAGTAACGTGGTGTGTGATATTTTGAACCTGGGTTTTACTCTTTGGAGAGCCTGCTTCAATAGGTGGCTTGCCTACTGTTTGGAATTAAGTTGGTTTTAAATTTTGTTTTTAATTTGAGATTTCTTTTTTGATAGTTACTGGCTACAATTGTTTGCATCTGCTTAGATCACTTTCGTACTCCTAGATTTGCTCCTAGGTATAGGGAACATTTTTCCTATGGAAAATGACATTTTAACTGTGGAGTATTATTTTTTAACATGCTAGCACACATCCATTGCCCCGGGTTGCAGGAGTTGTGGTAGGAAGTGCTTGCCCCCTGTGTAGCGCTGATTTCTCATGCACATTGCATGGCAGTTCCGGGGTAACCTGCCCCAGTTCACAGGTCATGTGTCCTTGGAGATGGTCAGTAGGACTGATTCATGTTTAGCAAAGGCCAGAGCTGCCCCTAAAATGAGAAGGGGAGCCTGGGGTGCCTTGCACTGACACAGGGTGTCACATTAAGGTATCTCTGTGCTGGTAGCAGCTATTGTTCCCTGCCCCTGTATGGACACCAGGCTTCACGCTGCAGTTTCTGCCCGTAGAATCTTAAAGCCAAATTACCCAGATGCATCTGAGTCTTTTGACAATGAATTACATATACTAGTGTCTGCTTCATCAGAAAGTCTTTCCCCAAAGTTTCTTCTGGCACTGTTTCCCAAGTTCTCTGAGCAGCAGTACTGTGGAGCCCAGCCCCGGTGTCAGTAGAGCAGCGAGTTCTGTGCTAGTACCAAGCATGTCATAGCTTTGCCAGCCCACACAAACCTGCCATGTGTTGAAGTAACAGCAAACTGCTGGGGCTGCAAGAGGCCTGGATGCAGGTAGAAACCCCCTTGCATAATATCACCTGATATTCCTACCAGCACAATTACTTTAAATTTTTTCCAGTTTTAGGAATTCAGGTGACCTACAACCTTTGTTCTCTCTAATGTTCCTGAACTAATAAGTGCTGAGCTCTTTTATATTCAAGAATCCAAGGCAGATATTCTGAAGCCTGCTAGATAATGCATGTTACCTGTGCTGGCCCGACTTTGTTGGATTTTTGCTTCACTGTCAAATCTCTGAGTTGCAAAGGAAGGTCCTGCTCCTGAGTGTGTAACACCTTCAGTGTCATTTTATTTCTGTGCTTCTGTACCTGTTCTTACCTTGTGGCCCGTCTTGTTTCCATCTTTTGAACTGCCTTTTGTCAAGTTTGTCTTATTCAAATCTTCACAGTCTTTATTTTGCTGACTTCTTGAGGCCAAGGGCTGAATAGTCTTGAGTTTTCATGAGCTGAAGGGAGAGGGGGAGGTGAGCATGTTGCATCTGTCCCAGGTCAGGTTTGGTTTGTTAATTCCTTCCCTAAGGCCATGGTTTTGCCGAGAGTGAGACAGTGAAAACCAGAGTTTTCTGGTGTGCTGTTTGACAGCACCATGCAGACAACAGAGTTCTTCGGGACCTCTGACTCCCTGCGCAGGTTGGACTGTAATTCTTGTTATGGATTAGTGTCATGTTCCTCTGTCACAGAGTCCTCTCCCCTCAGGGCAGCTCACTGTCAGATATTGGGTCTGAGTGCATTATGGGTTTTTAATACACTTTCTCTCTTAAGAAGTTAAGAAACCAAGGCTTAAAAAAATTGAAAAAAAAAAAAATTAGTGCATCTGTGTCTCTGGTTTATGTCTGGGAAAAGTATTTGTGCAACTTTCCTAAGAAAGATTGCAATGGAAAGGGGAAGACTGAATAGCAAGAAAAACCCACATGCTGAAGTAATTAAACTCAAGAATTGCAAAAACATTACTGTGTTTCTTGTACATTCTTTGTGTGTGTTCCTGTATGTGCCAATGTTTCCCAAACCTGTTTACTGATTTTTCCAGAATTAAGAGCTTTCATGCTCCTGGGGTGTGGTCTCATGATGCTGGTTCAGGAATAACTAGGATGATGAGGAAAGCCTAGTGTCTGTTTCCAGAGCCCAGGAGAAGGGCACCTGGGACTGGTTTTTCAAAAGGGATGATGTGAAAGTTCAAAATACCGTGTGTGCTGAAAAATACACCAGATGTAGTGCACCCGTGCACATGTTCTCCATAGCCTTCAGTAGGAAGGACCCTCTGCTCCATAAGGTATGGACTGAAATATTTACTGGAGATAATAGAAGGAAACAGGGAACAGCCCAGATTATCTGTAGCATCAGGCAGACGCTGGGATCCAGACAGGGCACCCTGTGTAGGCCCTGCCTGGGGTAACTGACACCGTGGGTGTTACAGTTTCTGTGGGATTTTCCTAGAAGTAAGGAAGGGTGTTCATCATTTCCACTGCCAAGAAAAAGGATCTTTATACAGACCATGCTTCTCTGCTTCAGGATAAGGACAAGCACACAGCAGTGGGGTTGGCACGTGGAGCTGTAGACAGACTGCTCTGCTGTGACAAGCTGGCTGAATCTGTCTGCAGCCCAGTGCACCTCCAGCGCAGTGCAGCTGCTGCCCAGCCTGTGCCCGAGGGCCAGCACCCAGGCAGTGGTTATTGCTCTGAGTTTGCCAGAGTGGGTGGGGGCACTGCATCCTGATGCATCAACAGTTTGTTACTCACGACCCCGCAGGGGCCTCACTGTAGCAGCCGCTTCCTTCCTTCTCCGCATGGCTGCTGCACTGGCTCCTTGGCTTTTATTATTCTGTGTCTGAGGAGGAAAGATTGCTCTTCCTTATCGTTCACATGCTGAGAATTCACAGAACACTCCCAGGCGTGGTGAGTGCAGACTGAGAAAGTGCCAAGTGCACTTATGCTCCTTCCAGATCTACTTCTGCACTGTTCCAACCTAGCCCTCCCCACACCGACCATGGGATCCCTGCCACCAGTTCGTATCTCCTGTGTGCTTCCTAACAGAGCTTCCTTTGAATACGAGAAAAACGGATTTTGCTCTGTCTCTCCCGGGCTGTGTGATGCCACCTCATCCATCCATGCTCAGAATGTTCCGCTGTCTCCTAAAACAAGATTGTTGTTTTGAAAAGCAGTGTCATGATAGCACAGATGCCCAAAGCAGAAGTAAGGGGTTGCTGCCACAGTCACCTTAGGTACAGGTCCCTGGTCCAGTATTGTATAAAGGACTTTTCCTGCCACTGTTCCCCCAATCAAAAGGGTAAATGTAAATAAGTGAATAAATATCGACACATCTTTTTTAGTCACAGAGTTTGAGTTTCAGCTTCCTGGTTGGTCCGGATCCTGCTAGTGATACATTCCAGTTGTTCTTTCACCCCAGCCAGAAATCAAGTCCCATGCAGCCACTCGCTCACTCTCCCACCAGTGGGATTGTGGAGACAATTGGAAGGGCAAAAGCTGGAAAACTTGTGGGTTGAGATAAAAGATTATTAGTGAAAGCAAAAGCTAGCACGCAAGCAAAGAAAAACAAAGGATTCATTCACTGCTTCCCATGGGCAGGCAGGTGTTCAGCCACCTCCAGGAGAGCAGAGCCCCATCACGAGTAATGGTGACCTGGGAAGACAAACACTATCACTCCATATGTCCCCTCCTTCTTCCCCCCAGCTTTATATACTGAGCATGATGTCATGTGGTATGGTCATTTGGGGTCACCTATCCTGGCTGTGTCTTCTCCCAGTCTCCCATGAACCCCCAGCCCTCTCACCACGGTGGCCGTACAAAAGCAGAAAAGGCCTTGGCTTTGTGTAAACACTGATCAGCAATAACAAAAACATCTCTATATTGTCAACCTTGTGTTCAGCACAAATCCAAAACATAACCCCATATTAGCCACTGTGAAGACAATTAATTCCACCCCAGCCAAAACCAGCACAGTTTCCTTTTGACTTAGTTCAAGACAATGTAGGCTTCTGCCCTCCTCCAGCAGGCTGTGTTCCTTGCAAAAGAGTTCCAGTGATTTGACCTTAACATGATCTTTTTCTTCCTTGAACCAAGAAGTACATGAACACTTCAGCCTAGAGCAGCTTTTCCTGCTTCTCCCTATCCCAGTGGCTGCAGGCTGGAGTGGCATCTCATGGGAAATTTCTGGTGAGTGAATACAGGGCTGCAATGGAGGATCCCACTGTGTCCCTGCAGACACAAACCGTGTCTCACTATCACTATCACTACAGCAGGGCTGTGTCCAGACCAGGGACTGGGATTTGGCTGGCTGCATTGAATTAGTCTGATTACTTGTATTTGAGAACAGGATGTCGAATTTGGATGTAACAACAGCAAAGAATGCAACAAAGCAGAAGAGATTCTTTCATTGAAGCAGAAGAAAAATTGATAGCTGTAGAAGACAGCAAAAGGCAGTAAAATCCTTTGAAAGGGGTATTCCAATAGAAAATAGATACTTCTCTGAGACGGGCCTAGTGTTCAAATTACTGAATTATAGAGATTAAGTATGACATTTAATTAATAATACATCATTTCAGTTGAGAAACCATGACTTTATGGTCTCAAAGATTTTCTACATTGACAAGTTCCTCTTTTTCTCTCTGGGCATCTCCAGGCTCACCTGTTTCCAAAGCAGTCTGAAGGCACTGCAGGGATGTATGGCCCCAATCAGGGCTTGTAATTGAAAACAATTAATCAATTAAACCAAGCAGCTAAATTGCTCTGTGAGAAGGGAGGATCCATCTGTGAGATGCACTGGGATTGGTGGTCTAGGTGTCTGCAGCTCTTAGGAAATTTTTGGGTTTAGATTTGTATACCTGAATTCCCTATTTCTTAGACGTGGTACAGTGATATAGAGTATTTCAGTTGGAAGGGGCCTGCAACGATCATCTGTCTTGCACTGGAAATGTAAAAATTTAAGGTGTTTCATGAACTTTAACTTAAAACATAGTGGTGAGTGTCACAGAAGCTGGTGAGAAAGTGAGTTGTGAGGACCAAGGTTCAGCTCCTTATGAGTTCTGTCTCAGACCTGTGTATATGTAATTGCATGTTAAAGCTTATTCATCAGAAAGCAATACAAGGAGGAAAAGAGGAAGAAATGGTTGCTTAGGAATCAAAAGAAATAAAGAAAAATTTAAAAA
>VYZQ01048210.1:29140-40157 GCA_013400655.1 Mystacornis crossleyi | reverse complement strand
GCCCTTCCTCCTCCTCTTCCTCCGGCCGCCTGGGCTACGGCAGGGCCGCCGCCCTCTGGGGAGCGCGCAGCCCTCCGCTGCTGCCCGCCGGAGCCTCCCGCCCCGTCTGGTGCCGAAGCCGCGCTGCCGCTGCACTCCCCGCGGCCGCGCTTCTGCCCGCTGCCGGACAAGCTCCTCCGTCGGGCTGCGAACGGAAAGCCCCGGCGCTGGCAGCAGGACCGTGTTTATGTAGCGCGGCCGCACCTCGCGGGAGGCGTGGGAGGCTGGCGGGAGGCAGAGCCGAGCGCACGGGGAGGGGAAGGGGACGGCCCTGCACTGACGCAGGGGCCCTCATAGTCGTCCCCCCCCCCCCCCCCCGCCCCATTCCGGTTCTACTTCCCCGGTTGCGGTGGGGACCCTCTCTCCGCCCGGTGCGCACCCGCCGGGCACCCCTCGCTGTGGGCGAGCACCACGGTGTGCGTCCAGCGGGGATAAAATCTTGGGGGTCTCGCCTCCCTCCCTGCCTCCCCCAGCCCCCTGAGCGAGGCTTCGGCTCGCTCCTCGGCTTCTCCGAGGCGTCTCGTTTTTCGCAGGCAAGAAAAGCCCTCTGTTTGCCCCGAGGTGCTGGAGCGGGCAAGCGGTGGGACACTGCTGCTCTGCCGAAGGAGTTGTGCTGTACCCCTGCTAATCTTCCTAAGGCTTGTCCCAACCCCCTCCAAGTGAGAATCCGGGCGAGATAACCGTGTCCTGCCCCTCCCTCCTGTCGCCTTCGCAGGAGAAAACGCGGGTCTGTGGTTCTGCCCGCTCTAGCCTCACCCGGCTCCCCGGCCGGTTTCGGGCTTGCAAGACATTCCCTTCACTACGCAGGTTTTTAACGCCCTGAAGGACTCCGTGAAAACCCCCGCCGATCCGCATTCCTGGAGGGGGGCTCGGCGGATCATACCGTTGGGTGGCACTGAGAGCGCCATCCTAGGGATGCCCCCCCGGCCGAGAGAAGTCCCTGGTGGCGCGGGACATCCCGGCGCACATGGGGTCCCCTCCAGCTGCCTGACAAGCGGCACTTCACCGTGAGAGCCAGGCTCCTCGTGTCTGCGTGCATATTTGTGTTTTTAGGTGCCCTTACAGCTCAGATTTAAGTAGGATTAGTTAGGTACATCGGGATCTGCGTGGAACATAAACACCTATTTAACATGTGTTGGTAGAAAGCATTTAAGTTATTTCAGGCTTTTGCTTGAATTTAATCTATGCTTCTGTGTCTCTGCAAGCAATGGTAAAAAGCTGCTGCCTCGATGCTTTCAGTTGTTCTCCCGTGGGAGTTCAAGTGTGCTTTCTTCCTCGAGAGAACAGCTCAAAGGACAGGAGGGTCTGAGGAGTATGAAGACGATGGTCAGTGCTCTCCTTTCGTGGGGGTGACAAACCCTTCTCTGGACTACCCTGCTGCAAGTGCCCCACTGCAGTGTTCTGTGAGCTAGAAATCAAAGAATGCAGAGGCAGGCGGTAGAAGCCCTTCAAAAATTGAGAAGTGGGAAAGGAAGGAAAGGCAGGTTAGTTCTCAAGAAGCAAGATAAGTTTGCCCAAGAGAAGAAGAGGAAGAAGAGGTGGAGTTGAGAAACAAACAGAAGTTTTGAAAAGGGAATGGATGATAAAGAAAAATGGTGTGTCTAGGGGGAGCTGACAGGGAGATATTGTGGTCAAAGGAAGGAGACAGGTTGGTCTGGGGAGAGTGGACACTCAGAATTTACAGGAGTTTCATATGAACAAGACTAAGAATATCGTAACAAAGATGTGGACCATTCCTCTTTCCATGTTGGAAAGCCAGTTGCCAGGACTTTGACCACCAAGTATTTTCATTTGTGAGAGTGAAATGGCAAAGTAGGTTAATCTGATGCTTTGCTGACATTTTGTAACAAGAGCTTGTTTCTCTTTTTTTTTTGTTTGTTTGTTTTCTGTGGGGTTTTTTTGTTTGTTTTTTGTTTTGTTTGGGTTGTTTGATTTTTTTCTTGAGAGAAATAGAAAAAAGGTTAAAACATTTCTGAAAGATGAGGGAAAAATAAAATTATCTTGAATTAAGTTGTTTTGCTACCCATTTAAACAGATGAGTTTGTTGCTAGAGGAAAAAAAAAAGGGGGGAAAATAATGTGACATGTACTGCCACACACAGAATCTTTGTTTTCTTCCTGTATACTATTTCAGGGTCAATTCACCAGAGTAAAAGCACATGAAATTTTCACGTGGTAGTTTGCTGGTGACAGTTTTATGGAGTTGCTTTTACTTCTTAGTCTCTTAATATGGCATCTCCCCCCACATCACCCTGCTCCCGGCCATACTTAGCAAGAAGCCACCTCAAGAGCCTCCCACAGATTCGTATTTTAAACTCCACTTCCCCAGTGTGGGCTCTCTATTGAGAGCACTGTGATTAAACTGTGCACCCAGAGGATGAGATCATATAATGCTTGAGCAGGCGCTTATTCATAGCAGAATTTGCAGTGGAAGATTTTGTACCTTCCAGCAGGTGAGTCTTAACAAATGCTCCCATATTAAAAAAATGAGATCTTTAATTCATCTGTTAATTACAATAATTTAATTTTTTTTGGCATTGGCTGAGTATTAATGCAGGTTAAGGAAAAATGAAAAGGCATCACAATATTCAGTAGACTTGAACTTTCTATTTGTCTTGAGCTTTGTTAGATTTGAGACCAGACTTCGTAAGACCTGAGCTTAGTGGCTTCTTCCAGTGCATATTTTCAGAAGCTTCAGAGATGAGTAAGTTATGTTGCTCCTTCAGACACTGACTTCTTAAATCTTTATCTCCACCTGCCTGCTGTCTCCTGGGAGGTCAGGTGAGAAGGAGCTACCATGCTCCTGTCAGCGGCATGTGATGTCCAAAGCCACGCACATTAAAGGGGTGGGGGGAACACACCTGACACAAACACTTTATTTGGCCCACCCTCCCAGGTCTTTTTTTAAGGGCACACACCAGTCCATCGCACTGCAGTGTTCTCTGTCAGTGTGAAGCAGACTCAAGACTCCCCTTCAAAAAGGGAGCAAGGAGCCTTCTCATGGGAAGACACTGTTCCTACAGCCTGTTCAACAGTCTGGGCAAAGACCCAGCTTTTGGTGTTTGTCTCTGAGATAGATGTCATTTTCTGGGCTTAAAAACATGCCCAGCACTGAAATAACTGTTTTGAAGCTACGTCTCTTCAGAGAAATTACATTCTGTGGGCATCTCACTGCTGCTTTATGCCTTGCCTGGCTGCAAGGCTCTGGTTATTGTAACTTCTCTCATCAACAGATTTTTCCTCTTTTCACAATATGTTCATCTAATTTCTTTTCCATTTCCTATCTCTTTTCATTTGGCAACGGTTTGTCTCAGTGAGGAGGACTGGACTTCGTCTGTGGGTATTACAGTGGGTAAATATATCAACAATTTTTTACTTATGTGTCAGTCACTGGGTTGCGTAACACAGTCATAGTGGTTTAGTCTTATTTTGTGTGGGAGACAGTGAAACATTGGTACACGTAGCGTTAAAGGCTGCCATAGAATGCCTCCTGTCAGGCATACAGCCCCCATAAAAGGCGTTAAAAATTAAATATGGTCTAATGAACAGGCAAGGCTTTATGACAATAAATGTGTAGTTGAATTTCTCTGACTGTGCAGTACTGGGACATTTCTGAGCAATAGCTCCCTCAGTTAAGACGGTGCCGTTTCAATGTTTGCTATTAGCTGCTGACCAGAACTAGCTACGGGCACACTGTCTTAACCTGTCAGGATACAACAGTTTTTCTTCTTTTAATGTTTTGAGAAGTCTACATTGGTTTGANNNNGGGGGGGAGGGGGAGGGTGGCTTTTTGTTTGTTTGTTCGTGGGGGGTTTTGCTGGGGAGGCTTTTGTTGTTTCCATGTTTACCAAGATGCTTCATCGCGATGGGCCCCTATATTGCATTTTGGGCGACACATCCCTGGATGATCCTAGTTTATTCGGGGAGGACAGTTTCCTTCACAAGCCATGGAGGAAGGGTAACACCTAGTGGGAATAAATTCACATTGCAATTAAGAAATACACGGGGTTCCAAAGTATTGCCAGCATGACGCAAGGCACATAAAGTGAAAACTATACTTCTTTGGTAGATGTAAACTGTTATATATTCAGCTTCTTCATGAGAAACTTAATATAGCAAGAACACATTTTATCCCTGTTCTGAACTAAAGTGTTGGTTTATCATTTCTTCTAGCAGTCTTCACTGTGTGAAGTGGTATACTATTGCTTAGAAAATATCTAATTGCATATGACTGCGTTGTTTGGATTTTAATACTGAATTCAGTGAAATATTTAGCCTTCTGCATAAAATCATTAAAAGGAGTTAGTGATCCAAACTGAACTGGAGGTTCAAATATGCTCATTTAAGCTTCACAATCTTGTTTAGAGGATGCAAGAAAAAGAGTCTAGTAGTCCCACAGCAGAGCATATTTCCTAAGAGTCTGGAATCCTTTGCATTTTTGGCACTTAGATGCTCTCCAAAACGTGTGCAGTTCCATAGGTTTGGCTTTGACAGTTAATGGATGGCTATTAGCTTGAAACCTTTCCCATTTCTGAATCGTTGTTCAGCCCCAGCATTACACTCAAGTAATATCAGGTAATGTTTCCAAAAACTTGAATTATGTATTATTCCACCCAATGGCAGAAGAACTCAACTCCTTCTAAAGAGAGTGCTCTCTCTGCAAACTTAGTTTCACATGCTGTATATAGTTGAACACAAATGCATACATTCATAGAGTTCAATATTTCATATGAATTGTAATGAAACCTGTGAAGTTACATCTGATAATATCTGTTCATAGAGATTGTTTTGTCTCCATGGTTGCATATGCAGCTGGAACTGCATGTTCTAGGAAATCCAGCTGCTATGAAAATCTGCGTATTCAAGCATGAAAGATATTGAAGAATCAGAATAATACAGGCTGTAAGGGACCTCACAAAGTCATCAAGAGCTCATGCACTTTTCTTCTGACAGGGTGCTACAGATATTGCTTTGGATAATTTTGTGAGGGCAATGCTCTGCAGAGTCTGGGGAAGAGGGAGGGAGAGGAGGACAGACATTAGCTGTGTATTCTGTGTCCTTGGCTGATAGAGCCACAGAGTGTGACTGAGAAACAAAATCAATTGAGCAATTAGTGAAGGTCAGAGCTGTGTTCATTTCCTTCAAGCACCTTTGCAAAAATTGGAAGACAAAGGGTACCCTCTCAATGTCATGGGGACACACAGGTAGTTTCTGCCTCGGTAAAGAATAGCACTAAAGGGGACACCTTTCCACACACATCTTGAGCATCACTGAATTTGGACAACACAAGAAGAGAGGCTATGCACCTTATGTCAGATGGGGAAGTACTCCCAGCTGCATCTTTTCAGGTGATGTCTAGGAAAATGCAATACTTGATCTCCCATTTCCCTGTTTGGGTTAATTGTTGGGAAGTTACAGGCCTGTCCGATACCAAAGGAGCAGAGGACAGCTGTGTCATTTTATAACATGCAATGGTGTGGTATTTCACATGCTCAACATGTGAGGCTTTTCTCCTGTGCTAAATTACTCGCAACCCCTATGGAGCAGCTTTAAATCAGGGTTCTTTTTGTGAGCCTGGGCTCTCAGAAATAAATCTTTCGTGTCTCTGTGAAACATTTCATTCATGTCTTCAAATCTTCCCTCAGCAATTTTCCTATCTGTGAATAAATAGCTTTCTGACCTGGCTTCTACCACAGCAGCAACAGAAAGACAACCAGACCTCTGCAAATGTGAGTGGAAACTATATCCATCTTCCATATTAACCATCAGTGTGAGTCAAGAGCCTTAAGCTGTCTCTTAGAATTTAACAGTATGAGTATTCAGCAAAAGAGCTCTCCTAACAGGGAAAACACAACTCATTATCTAGCTAATTAGGATAAAAAAACAACCTCTACTCCCCCTGCTTACCAGCCTGCCTTCCTGTAGAGTTGGACAGGCTTCAGAATAGGTTCTGAAGGGGTAAAAGCACATTTTTTGGTGCTTTTGGATACACTCAAAAGATAAGAGCATTAATCTGCAGAGGACAAAGTTAAGGGCTGTCTCTAAGTCTGTTCTTCTGAGAAGCTAATCACAAGGGTGGTATCATTCCTGGGTAGGAATTCTATCCAAGAGAAAATGCCTTTTAATGAAATTTTCAAAATTTACATGTCTTACTTACACCCTTTTCTTACAAAAATGTATTTTAAAAAAAGGAATTAAAATGTATTGATATAATTATTCTTTTCAAGAGAGTGATCCCTCAAAGGTAGAATAGTTAATGACGTTGGTGACTGTGTGCTTCAAATTTTTGTATTCACTTTAGCTGTGATTTGGAGGTATACTGTTTGCTAATCTAGCATGTTACAAAATCATAACTGTGGTCAGTGAACAATAATTAATGCATTTGTTTTGCTTTCTGCTGCTATGCTGTGCTTAACTTAATGCAAGCTGTGCTTAACCAATGTTAACTCTTTAAGTTAGATTAAAATAAGCAAATGAAATGCAATCATTCATTTCCACATACTCAGAAACTGAACGTGCTGCTTCGTTCTTTTTGCATCTTTTTCTGTTGAGAACAATTTAAAATTCCTGTTATATTTAATAGAACAAATATCACAATCCTTAGCAGGGGTGCTTACAGCATCTGCAAACGTATGAAGGGGGTGAAAGCTCACAGCAGGCCCTCTAGTATAGATAAGTTGGCAAATGAGTTTTTATTACCTTAGGTACCTTGCTTGACTATCTGAGAAAAACATGTTTGCACAAGTTTAGTTTTTTTGTCTCTGCTGAGACCTAAGTTTGTATCCCTGATGGCAGAGCTGATTTTACTGGTGTCAAACCCTGCTTGTTTCGCACCCCACGTAAATTACTGAGTGGTATTAAACTGTCAAGGAATGAATGGCACCACAAGGCTTGTGCAGTGTTTCACAGTCCCCTGCTTGCTCATGTCCCATCACGGTATCAGTCCTGAAGGATGCTTTGAGTAGAGGTGGTTCCCCCTTTCCACTGTGCTTCACAGTTAAGTGTCTCTCCACCAGACTTCATAATCTCTTGACATAGGCTGAAATGAAATTAATGAAGTCTTATTACGAGAATCCCTGTTCACCTCCACAGAATTGAAGATTGAAAACAATTTCTATACACTTAAAGAGAGAGAGAGAACCTTCAATGTTAGCATAGTCAAACTTGTTTCTCTTTCTTTGGCCTCAGAGCCTCCTACATGGTGAGTGTAGCTCTACAAGCTCTTAGCTGCTCTAGACATCCTGGAAAATATCCATTCTGTCAAGGCCTTGCCAAAGTACACGTCACCACTGGCTATAACGAGAGTTCATGCCAGTGAGGACATCTGTGAGTGAAGGCTGTAATTAGATACTCTTAGCTCCTGCAGGCAGTGAATCTCAGCTGTTCAACCCATGCCAGAAAGAGATGCTGGACCTCCTATTCACTGATACCCTTCCTGACCTGCTCTGTAAAATAACGTGTCATGGAGAATACATTTCAGTTACTTGGCAGGGGAAATGATTTGCTGCTAAACTGCCAAAAATCTCTGCCTAGAGGGTGAGACAGCAGACAGCCTTCTGTTAGGGCCAAAGTTGAATTTGCTAGAACATTTCCTTCAGCCCTTATCCTTAGCAGTGTTTCCAAAGCTTCTCCTACTTGTTATCCACTGTATAAACCAACCTGATTTTTGGTTTGGACTGAGCCAAGCCTAAAGAGACCTGGAATCAACTTAATCAGGCATAGCTGATGTTTCCCAGCTTGCTGATGTGCCGTGCTAATGAGATGTTATTGCCCAAAGTAATGAAAAACATCTGTTTATTACCTGTAAAGAAAGACTGAGGGTTGCTGCTGTTTGTTTGAAGGTGATTTTGACAAGCTCATCTTTCTTCTTAGAAAAGTTCACTGCATGTATTTTGCTCTTGGCCTCTTGGAGAGGCCCAAATAGAATTCAGTAACGTGTCTAGAAAATTCTGAATGTGCTTTCCTGTTCCAAGTGTTTACATAGAGGGATTACTGCTCTGCTTTGTAGGGATTTCCTGTAAGATATCACCTATGATCCATGTATGTAAGTGTAAATAATACATTATCACTAAAAATGAGCATATCAACAGAATGAATGTTTGAGAGACTGTTTGGGACATGTAAGAAATACATAGAATGAAGAGTGTAAGTGTTTAGATTTCATGAAGTTTTAATGAAGCAAACGTCTGTATTTCCAGAAAATCACAGCCACTTAACTCCAGCAGCCTACAGAGTCTTTAAGCCTTCGAGAATATAAGAATTAGATTTTTAAGAGCCTCTCTTCTCTTTGTATATTGCAAGCTGTTGAAAAAGAAAAGATTATTTATTAATTGCTTATGAACTAAGCACAGAATTATCTTTTCTGTGTCAGCAACATGACAACAGCAGAAGGATATGCCCCGAAGTTTTGCTAGCCTGTAAAGAGTTATGCCTATGCAAAGCAAATTGTTTATTTGTTTTCACCTTTTAATTTTTTATGAGTGTTGTGTATGTATAGTTCTTGCCAAACTGCCTTCATCAGGAAGTGGAAAGCTTTCTTCATTATTGTTTGTATTTTTTAACTGAATGCCCAGAGTCTAGATTGTATCAGAACTGAGTCCCCTAAATAAAATCCTTTCAAATAAAACAAGCAGAAAAAATCTATTTATCTCGAGGAGGTTAAATCACATATAAATAGGCTGGGATTATAGGATGGATCTTAGTGAAGGGGAAGCTTATCTGAGAAACGAGAGATAAGCATAAAGCCTGCAGTCATAGTGACAGTAAAAGGCTTCTGAAATAAGAAAAGATCTCTTTGTAAGTCAAGATATTGCTGGTGACTGACAACCTGAAAGAGGGAAAAAATTAAAACTGCCAAGTGTAAGGATTGTTAAGAGGGGAGAGGAGAAAAGAAGAAATGAACTGTATAGCTAGGGAAAAGTAAAATAAGTACAGAGTTATTATTTCTGTATTTTACCCTCGGGTCCATCTTTTCAGTGTTTTAGAGGAATACAATAGCTACATAACCATGTATTTAATATTGTGTATAATACTGATATATATATAGTACAGACAATAAATATGGTTATTCAAACCTGTTTGATAGTGGAGTAACTTTAAAATACTCATCAGTAACCTACCCAGGTGATCACCCTTCTTAACCTCTCAGCCTCTGTCCCCAGGTCAAGGCTGTTGTGGCTCTCTCCTTGATTTCTAGTGGGCAAAGGTGATGTTTCAGTCACTACCAGTTGACAATGGGAAGGCACATACTCATAGGGGAGGTTCTGATTACTTTTTCCAAGAAACCTCTACCTTCATCCTTTCACTGTACTGTTGCTTTGTTCCATTATGCCCATTAAATATATTCAACACACCTGTTTGGGATTTTTTTGCTTTGTAGTAGAAAGAAAATGTTTGTGGAGGCAAAGAGGGTACTTACCTACGACCCTAAGAGTTGGCATCTCTGCAGGTACAAGAGGGCACATTCCCAACAGTGCCAAGTTAGCTTCATGTCATGCACCCAGAACAGGGCTCAAGAGTAAGATGGACTAGAGGAGCGGATGATTGAAATGGAGAGGGCCTTCTGATAGGTATATGGAGGAAAAATATTTTAAACTATATTTAGCATTAGTAATCATGCTGCCCACAGGAGCTCTTCAGCAGTGAGCTGGGTGCATTCCAGCGGTATGTATTTGGTATACAGGTTGGGAAACATTAAGGTAACCTCATCTATATATATTATAGTGACTGACATGCTGTAATACTGACTGTGTAATATCTGCCAAAGTCGTTTCTCCCTGATTCATATAGTTTATTCTTCTATGTAAACCTTTTTTCCCCGCCATGCATTGAGGAAAAATGGTTGTGCTGATACTGCAATTCCTCTGTGAAAAATAAAATTTTGTTTACTACTCTCAGCTGGGTATTGTCAGTAAACTTCTTGGGCATTTAAGCCTTGCAGACCACACCAGATTAAGCTAACTCCTGGTTTGTTCCAGTCACCATATCTGCATCTTATTTTGAGTGCTCTTGTAGGATTTAAGCAATTCCTCTTCTATATAGCGTTCAGCTTACTCAGAGCACAAAATACTAGGTTGTATAAGAAAATTTGTGACGTTCTAAAGATTCTTGGTTGAAGACAAAGCTTGTTAGTGGTCTTAGCCACACAACTTCCATTTACATTAATTGGAGCTGTTTGCCTAAATCTTGGACTAGGTGATCATTGTAAGTCCCATCCGACTGAAATATTCTGTTCTATTTTCCTCAGCTTTGAGTATTTCAAACCTTGTTATTATGCAAATCGCAAATCCATCCACACTTCTGGCGAATTGCTGCACAGGAAAGCGTAACTAATTTAATTCATTCATCCCTACCCCTGAAGCACAAACATCTATCACCTGAGCTAGTAAGACAGTAGTTAGGTTTGAGGTCTTTCAAGCTGCTATATCAGGGTGAGAAACAAATTCAGGCTTCATGTGTTAAATGCACATGAAGCCTGAATGTGTTTTGTCTGCTAACACTGTGTGAATAAGAAAATATGTAAAAATATACCCCATATAATTTTTTTTCTTGACTTCTACTTTCCATCTTTACAAAGTTTGAATGTCATAGTAGGTATATATATAATCCCCAATTTTATTCAATGATTTTTTGATTTCTTTATTATTGTTAGTAGCAGTAATAGTATTCTGTGTGTCATGTGTTCTAACTAGTCTGGGAATATCATGTTCAATATTCGTGTTAAGATTCACAGTAGTTTTCCTTAGAAAGGATTCTGAGTACGTTCACAGTGCTTTGGCTGTGCAAACCTCCTAGCCTGATGCATCCAAATGAGGACCCAGTTAAATATGCCTCAGTTGGGAAATGCCAGACACCTAGCTGTCCAGGAGGTAATGCTGTATTAGTCCTTTTCTCACACTTGAGAATCATATCTGGCTGGGGAAATATTCCTTTGCTCCACTCCTGTTCGAGCTGCCAGTGCTAAAAGCTAACCTGCCTGA